>WSXT02098456.1:0-11513 GCA_011762715.2 Neuroterus valhalla
ATTAAGCGAATTAGCAAAAAACGACGATTATTCATGACTTGCCAAAAAAAAGTGGCCCACTTGACAAATTTTGACACTTATGTGATCACAAATATAAATGAAGTAATGTTTCAAAAATGATAGGAAGATTTTTGAGGAAAAAAGTGCCGGAACAATTTGGAGAAAACAATTTATAGAGGTGTCGCATTTTCGAACATTTAAATTATTCGATTTGAAAAAAGGGAATTAAAAGAGAGCAGGGGACGTTTAATTGAAATTATATTTGAATAATAACAAATTTCCATCGATGTCACTGTATGGTACCTACTGGAAGACAGATTTGTTTAGTAACTGATATCCAGCATAAATAACAGAGAAACGAGTTTTTCTTTCGCATATACTGAATGTTATCACGTTTGAATTTGTTTTTTCTTTGAAAATGAGACTAAATGGTAAAAAATCCATCTTTGTTCGTTAAATTTCAACCTCTCAACTGGAAATTTATCTCTCATGGTAGGAAAATAATCTTCCTTTGCAGGAAACGTTTTTTTCGTGGAGAAATAATTTTTTGGCTTGAAAGGGAACTTTCTTGATTTGACTCTTCTACAGAAATTTATACCTCATGGCAAAAGAGTTATCATCTTATACTGAGAATCGATCTTTCTTTCCATACCTTTTTTGCACGAGAATTCAACTATTCATTGAAAAATTTAACTATTCAGTTAAAAATCCTTGTGTATCTCAAAGCAGTACCACGAATCTGGGCATCATTACCGAGTTAAATATTGGTCCAATCGTTGGTTTAAAGGTAGTTGGCCCACAACAGTCACATTAAAAAGTTCACGTTCATGTTCAGATAGATGCCAGAGATGATAAGTTCTCTTCTCGCTGTTGGTGAACAATGTTGATCAAGTTTTTACACTCGCATGTAAGCGTACTATACGAATACACGTATTTACGGTAACAGTTCGTAAGGCAAGGATTTTACTGCCTAACCCTACTATGTGCCACGCAAGAACAGAAACATTATTCTTTACAGCATTATATCTTTCATACTAAACAGTTAATAATTGTTATTTTTAAAGATGCAATCCGCACGATATTTTTCCATATATCTATTGTTTTAAGGCTCAATGGTAAGTTTCTTCCCAAGACCAGGCTTTGTAACGTGGCGATTGCCCATTGTAGCTATGGGTGACCCATGCAAAGAGTTCTACAGATAATTAGTTGTATTTGATTCTTGAAATTGTTGAATTAGCCTGATGGGACAATCCGTAATTACGGTCCCAATTCCGTACAACTACCTTAATGTTATAGAAACGTATTTTTCGGGTGCCAGGCTTCTACTGGGCATAGTGGAAGACGTAGGCCTCTTTGCACAGAGCAGGGACGGTTCATATGCACTTCCGTCTGTGAAGAAGACTCCTGCAGAAATTCAGATTCTGCTTCAGAGTTACTTTGCACTTTTAACTGCGCGATAAACTCTCATAGCATCTCTGACAACACACTGAAGTAAGGTTGCTTATGGTTTTGCTTGTACACTGAGAAAAAACTGCAGTTTCGGCTGAAATTATAGACAGAACAGTTATTTCGGTAAAGTAACCGTACCATGAGAACCGTATCGGTGGTTTTTTGCTCCGTAAAGGATTTGGTCCAGATTCCTCATAGGTCAGGATCGGAAGTTGCAATTCGGGTCTTCCAGGAATCCAATACAGCCGCTGTGCAATTGGTGTCTCCGTACTACAAATATAAGGTAGAGATTCAGGACATATGTTGATGTCTGGAAATAAAAAAATCTGAATATAATCTGGTCCGCCAGCAGATATGTTCTTTGTCCCTTCCAATTCCTTCTTTTGTTCTCTAGCAGTAACAGGTGAGCATTCCTCTTCGGACTTCATGAGGTTATCGCACAGCTCCTTGAAACGTATGATTTTCCTAGTGACTTTATTCACTGAGTGTTGCATTTTATAAATCTCTCCTCAAAATCCTCGACATCCTTGGACTTGGGTGAGCTTCCAACGAAAACAGAAGGTTTTCTAGAGAGGCGGGATGAGTTGGCAGAAAAACTAATAATTTTTTCTGACTCATCCCGCCCTCTCTTGCATTCTCTTCCTTGCGTCATACAGCACCCGCATTTTGTCAAAAATGGTCTGCTTGATGGTAAGCAACTTTGATCTTCCCAGTGTGTGATAATGCATTCTCATTTTGTGACCAAACGTTTAAACCCTTCCCATGGAAGATTTACTGGATTGTTCATAGTATATCACACACTGCATACCAAACGCGTTCTCTCTTGCTCAGTTACTGATTGTCTAAATAATATCAGCGCTTCTCGAGCTTTTTTTCTTTTGTTGTCCTAGACCTCTGAGTTGAATCAGCCTTAGCTCTTGCCGTTACATCCGTTTCAGCCAGATCATGTAGTAAAGGATGAAGGAAGAGGTTTTTCCATGTCTACATTGCTCATTCACATAAGGTTAATAGCATGGTTTCGTCACACTTGCTGCCGAAGGTGCGAAAGCTGTCAGTGTTTTAAACCCCACAGAGTATACAGGCGCGCCATGTTACCTCTGCGATTAGGGAAAGTAGAAGCATCGTAGCGATTAGGCAGGTCCATATCATGTCGATCTACACATAAATAACGTGGATTTTCTTGCTGATTCGTCATCATGGTTTTATTGAATTCAGCACCTTGAACTCTAGAACGATCACCATTTCTCGCCGAGCGATAGTCCAGTTCTCTGCACCTCAGATTCTTTTGAACTGCATCAGAAACTGGATTTGGGTTATGAGTCTCCATAAGAAATTGTTCTCACGGGTGGCTAGTAGAGTGTTTGCCCATCCTCGCCTAGCGAATTTTCCTTTTGGGACTATCCCCAAACACTTTTACACGACTGCTTATTATTTCCGTAAGCGTGTTCATCAGAAACCTTTATCGCAGGGACCCCTTATATATCATTTCCACCTTTATGCAGGTGCTGCTCTCTTAAACATTTTCTTGTTTTCGTGACAACCGCGTCTCAAGTCATCAGGCTGGGTGCACATTGAAAGCTAAATCGGACGCGCCGACGATTACCTATTCTGCTATACAGCTGGCTTGGGGCCATCAAGCAAGGTTCTGTTCGAGCCACGACGGCAACGCGGTGAGCTTGAAAATAAGGCTTTTACCCGTTCAAACTTCAAGAATATTGAGAAGACTTTATTATCAATAGATATTAAGAGGTATAGTTTTTGTCGACTAGGATAGATGAATTTACAAGAAGATGGAAGAATGCAGCAGACTACTGGTCAATAATTTCTTTATTCTTTGCTTGAAGGATTCCTTAAAGCACGTAAAAAACGTTTCGGCAACTCATCGGTCGCCCTTATCAATTATTATATAAAAATGGTCGATCTCGAGCCTAAAACTATACAGAATATTTGTTTGGATTAGAAGAGTGAAAGTTATGGCGAAGATTTATTCTGTGAAAGTAGTCGTTGTTGTCTAAAAAGCATACCTGTACAAATGTCATGATAGGTTATGTTCTCTGCTATTTATTGTGTGTTATATATTTGTTGTAAATTTTTGTGTTATTGTGAATATAATTGTAAAAAATTTTGAATAACGTCAAAACTTTACTCCGCCCGTGAGACGGAAACAGTATTTTATGTAAAATCAAAACTCACTTCAACCGAAATGTAACACACAACAAATACATAACCTATCATGACATTTGTCATTCGAAGCCTCTAATACAAGTTTTTACAGCGTATTATATTTCATATGTTTGAGGTGATATGACGTACCTAATGGGAGATTTCAGAATGAGTTAAGAAATAAATTCTTAAAAACATATTCGAATCACTTCGTCAGAGATCATAACGTCTTTTTCATCATGAGTTGATAACAAATTTCCATCTATATAATCCTATGGTTCCTAGTGGATGACATCCATTAGTCTGCTATCTAATATCCAAAAAAATATTGCAGATAAAAGAATCTTCTTTCGCAAGCACTGTAGTTTGATATTATTGGAGCATCTTGCGCAATCGATTCCACTAAAAAAATAGTTATTCCCGATTTCGCGAAATTCTTGTCAAAGGGATGAAGGTAAAATTTTCCACTTGAGGAAGATAATTGCAAATCCAACTCTTTAGGGTGAAGATTAAACTGTTCATTTTTATTAAGAACTTGTCTCTATTGTTCGGAAGTTCCACCATTCGGTGCTACATGGAATTGCTATCAAGTTTGGATTAGTTTTGTCACCGAAAATTAGACCATATGCTAGAAAATTCATCCTTCTACGTTGAATGTCCAGTATCCATATGAAAATAATTTCTTATGGAAGTTAAATCATCTTTCTTTGTAGAAAATAACTTCCTCGTGGAAAATTGATTTTTTTTTTGTATAGAAAAGTCTACTTTCTTGATTGAAAATCAGAAATCGACTCTTCTACAGGAATGTGTCTCTTATGGCAGAAGAGAAATCATTCTATTGATCTTCCTTTGTTCGCCTCCGTGGCTCAAGAACTCAACCAGTTATCCGGAAATTGAACTGTTCCTTCGAAAATTCTTGTGTATCTCAAAGCAGTATCGCGAATCGGGGCATCTTCACCGAGTTCGGTATCGGTGAATTCGTTGTTTTCAATCTTCTGGAAACGTACCTTTTGGGTGCCAAGCTGCTACTTCGCATAGTGGAAGACGCGGGCCTCCTTGCATAGAGCTAGGTTGAGGGAGATGGGTCGATCATTCTGGGGTCATCAGTTAAATGCCCATTTGTGTGTGTGCGTGCGTGTATGTACGTTTGTGTGTCATCACTTGAAGTATGTAGGCTAGTGATCGCCAACCGATAGTCCCCCTAAAAAGGCATCTTCCTACATTATATAAATTAGTAACATATTTTCAAATCATCACAAATGATGTACTAATTAATAATGAGAATAATAGGTATAAGTTAAGGAATGAGTTTTTGTAACGGTTCTCATGGTTTTTTTTTGACAATGAAGGAATGAATGTGATTTATTTATACTTTATGAACATTTCGTACATATATTTAGAAAGAAACTGTTTTTTCTTCAAATTTCTTCAATGAGAAACATGGAAGATGTTGGCTGCTGCCGATCAAGCGTCACGATTGGAACTCGGTGCTTGTATCAGGGATGAATTTAGAAAAAAAATTGAGGGGGGGAGGGGTCCGATCGAAGAATTAAAAAATAAAGGTATTTCGTCTTTCACAAAACGTAACGTTAGAATTGTGTAAGATAAACTGGAATTTTTTCGATAGTAATTGCTTATTAAATTGGGTGTTTATTTGCGTTATTTGAGTTTGATTCTCGAAAAGTAGGCACAAGATTGAAAATTTTGATGAAAGTAACTGTCGATTGTGATCATAATTTATCAGAAAATTTTTATTAATTAGATGTTGATAACACACAATATAACATTATAAAATATCGAAATGACTTATTGAAATTATACGAATTGAATGAAGATGTTTTAATGTAGAAGATCCTCTGTCTTGAACATCAGGCAGGCCATTTACAGGGTGATGTCAATTCTTCTCGTGTTTCTTGCCAGAATATCCAGTATCCGATCACTGGTAACATCCACATCTCTGTGAATGTTGACCAGCGCCAGTCCATTTAGTCGTTCTTCTCCAGTCCTGTTGCGCAAATAAATCTTCAATCTTCACAAAGTGCAGAAGGACCGTTCTATGGATGCAACTGTAACAGGCAGTGTGCCACAAATTTGAAGAAGCCTGTAGATCTGCTTGTAAAATTTTTCATCTCAGACGTCCAGAGCTTCGATGAACGTTTTTGGCCGCTGTTTTGCAGGCATGTTTGAACAGAACCTGGGATCAGGAACAAATTATTTGCTTTACATACACAAATTATTTCTCAATTGTGACAAACTTATAATTACCTCTTTCACGTCTTAATGTCAACTTGTGAGTCTTCCATAGTCCCGGTCACGTCTTTGGGCCATTCTTCTTCGAGAATATGGACGGATTTGTATAATTCTTCTTCATCGAGTTCTGCGCATTTTTCTGGAATGATATTCTGTATCCTTGACAGCAGTGCACGATGTTGAAGAAATTCGAGAAAACACGCGTCCAGCTCTTCTAGATATTTATCCAAAAATGGAATGAATGTTGATCGCCGATTATATTCTTTAGCGTTTCCCTTATAGTTCTTCCGATTATTTTGACGTCCAGCTCGTCGAGGGACAGCTGTTTGACTGTATTCCATCAGATTTCATTCTCAGCTTATCCAGTTCTTCGGGCGTCGAACAGATAAAGTCCAGTACTTGATGGAACTATCCCAGAGAAGCAAAATGTTCGACCCAACGAATTTCACGAAATTTCAGAAGACGCGCCTGCTTAGCACCAGGATTTGCTGAGGATGTGCTTTTTCAATAAATTCCCAGCTTTGCTGGATAGACGAAAAAAAATTGACGACCTGCTTGACTGTTCCTATGCAGTTCCGGATCAGTATGTTAACCAAGGATACTTTTGTCACCACGAAAGTTGGAATCTCAAAACCTTTTTGTTAATATCCTTTGTTGGAAACACAAAATCAGCTTCTGGTGTCCATACATTTACAAGAAGCTCGTACATCTCAGCATTGTCGAGTTTTCTTCCGCAAAACCGTTGGATATCATTAACATGATCTTGAAATTTTCGTGACTCCTGTAATTCATAAAATGAAATTTTTTCTGATTTACACAATAATGATTGGAGACTCAAATTTTATTCGATATTATATCATGTGAAAATTTGAAATACTTACTTCCAGAACAGGTTCATGATCATGTTCCTTGTCATACCGCGATCTCTTCGCTTATGATGATTCTTTGGCCTGTTCAACTGATCGCCCACGTTTAGTATCAGCACTTTTCATTTAAAAAAGACGTCATTTTCGAAGAGGCCATGGTACGGAAGTTTTACCGTAGAAAATGAAGTATATAATTAGGGTTATGTCAGTTTCTTAGCTCAATCACACATTTGTAAACGAATGATGCGTGCAATATTTAATGCGCAGGGTATGGAGAAAAGCCTCTTAAATAGAGTTAACGCATGTTCCGTCGTCAGTGTAATTCACAGAACATACTACAAATAATTCGTGTTTTGAAATCACCTGTACAACACAGCGTCCCGAAATTGGAATATCTGGACGTTTTATTAAGGAGCTTCTCTGATTCTTGACGGTCTACCAATAGTCTACGGTCATATGAAGCAATCCAGAGACCGTCTCCTACGGTTGAAGGACCGTGTGCTGTACGGGTATTAGGGATGGGAATTTATCGATAATTATCAATAACTATCGATAAGCGTTCGTATCGTTAATTTCCGATAACTGTCGAGCTTAACGATAGTTACCGATAACTCAACAATAACAGCAAGCAGGTGGCACTCCTATAAAGTCCTGCAGAATAAATGTGACGTGAGATTTGATCAGAGCCGCGTGCGGCGCTGGCTGTACTTTAAGGCCGATAATTATTACCTAATAGCATGATCGAAATTCAACTTTGATCAATTTTAAATATAAAACACGTTTCTCACATGATACGTACAATAATTCTACAAAAATAACAAATTCATAGCATCGACATATGGTAATATCGTAAACTATAAATATAGTAGATTTCAATCAAATTTCTTTTTGTTCTTGACATTTTTTGATGATTTATAAAATTTACACTTAGTTCAACCGTATTTTAAAATTCTATATTTCTCTTTGAATTTGGACAACCATTTATTTCTCTTATTTGTTATGTCAAACCTGTACAAAATGAAGGCATCTACAAAAATTATACGATTTTTATTATAAAATAGAGAATCAAACAGTGTATTTGTATACAGTATTTAAATAGTTATAAATAAAATATTAATGAGGTACATAAATATCATGTATTCAGATTGCTCTGCTCCAGGTTCCCAACTAAAACGAAAGGACCTTCAACTGAAATGGTTTAATTTTCAAACGAATAAATGAATTCTTACTCAAAAAGATAAATTATGAACCATAATTTGAATACTCAAATTTGAAATTTTAAAAAATTGATCTGAAATCAAACAAATGGAATTTGTAACTACAACTATGGAATTTTCAAGTCGAATTAGTTAAATGTTTCATCTAAAATTAGGAAGAGGGGACTTCTGAATTGGGGAAATTCTTAAAAGTTCACGTTTCATGTTGTGTTCTTGTTCATTCTCCATCTTGAGTCAGCTGAAATAATCTCAAAGATCAACAAATTTGCGGAAGGTTTTCCTTAAAATGGAAAAAAAATACTTCCTCTCCTCCATAGATATATATTTAAAAAAATTCGAAATCAGACTAAAGGGACGTAACATTCTTCAGATCAAATGATAAGATCTTTCTAATTCATCAAAAGAAAGCTGTGATTTCTCGTATTTTTACGGTATAACTCTTAACTGTCAATGCGACAATTTGCAAAAGTAAAAATCGCTTATTTAAAGGAAACTAGCTTGGAGCAAAAGAAGCGAACAAAACTTGCTACAACTTGAATTCTTAAAATTCACCAATGCATATATAATTATTTGAATTAAATATATAATCATATATCTACCTAATTGAAATACATGCATGATTAGGTACCTTAATATTATTCTATTTATAACTGTTTAAATATAGTTTACGCTTACACCTTTTAATTTTTCATCTTTATTATATTCATCCATTTTATGAATCCTTTTATACATAATAAAAATTGTTATGAGTATTCGATATATTTTATTAACATATTTAATTTTTTAGATGTCTTTATTTTGTATAGGCTTAACATAATGAAGAAAAATAAATCGTTGTCCAAATTCGAAGATAAATATAGAATTTTGAAGTAAGGTCGAACGAAGCGTAAATTTTATTAATCAATAAAAATGTCAAAACTAAACACAAATTCAATTGAAATCTACCATTCATATAGTTTACGATATTTACATATGTCGATGATATGAATTTGATATTTTTGTACAGTTATTGTATGTGTCCTGTGAGAAGCGTATTCGTATACAGTCATAAAAATAATTGCTTCTTCACTTTCTCGTCGTACCTATTAATTTATTGGATATTTGAAATATCATAAAATATCTTTTTAAGATAATTATATGCAAAAAAACGTGTTATAATAATTAAAATTATTCGAATTTGAATTTTTCTCATGCTATAGAATAATTATCGGACTAAAAGTACAGCCAGCGCCGCACGCGGCTTTGGTCAACATTTCCGTCACTTTTAGTTTTGAGTGTCACGCGCCTGAATTACTGACAAACGTTCTCGCCTGACCCCCGAGATGGCTGAGAAGCTTCTTTTTCTAGGACAAAATTACAAGTTTCTGGAAAAGTAAAGTTCTATTTGTTTTTTTCACGATAATAAAACTGAATCGGAATGATATTAATCGAAAATCCAATTATTTCCATAACCTTATAGCTTGATAAGCATATTTTGCCGCAATAGATGATAGAGGGGGAAAGTTATCAATAATTATCGATAATTATCGATAGCGGACAAATATTATCTCTAATTATCGATAACTTTTCTTAACGATTATCCCATCCCTAACGGGTATTGAGAATTGAGGGAGTCATAAATTTTCTTGCGTTTGGAAATACTTTAATCAAAAATAGAACAACGGATTAATGTTCAAATAGTAGGTAGTGATATAAAGAAAATATGTGCTAAGTGTGAGAATTATTGATCGAAAACTTTCTGAACTAGAGTGTACACAAATCTCGAAAAAGTTGTTTCGAGACAGACACGTTTGGAAAAAATTGTCGAAAATATCCTTCGATGGTTTCACTAACAATTTATGAAATAGAAAAAAGTAGATTTTTTTAATCGTCTAAACCTATTTTGAAGATACCTTCAAGAAATTGAGGGAAGTTGGAAGATGAACTTTTAACAGCTGAGTATTTAAACATTGGAATCAACGGAAATTCAGAATAGCCTTTTTTTGGGAACTAGAACTTTCTTCTGTTTTAGACATTTGCACATTTTACTGTTTGAAATTCAACTGTTACAGATCAATTTTCACACTTGAACTCCGCAATAGAGATGAATGTCAAGAATATCATATTTTCATAATTTTATATTAGCCTTAAATAAATGAACAGCTGAATCCGCAAAATAGAATCTTCGACAGGAGCAGAGTTTTACGAATACGAGTAGCCATGAGCAGCCAATATTTTGACAAGGTAATAGTCATCTGCAGTGAAATCTCAGTTGGGATTATTCAGATTTAAGTTATTCGTAGCTCAAATAATCACACTCATGAAATTTAACGGGCACATAGCCTTATTCTATGAGTATACAAACTTTGCATTATCGTACTCCAGTTTCGGAATCGGGCTGAGCGAAAAACTAAGTATATCGCAAAGTCGTTGAATTAGATAAGAGGAAGATGAATTCAAAAAATGTAAATTTAGATTTGCTTAACGATATTTTTGTATGGGGATAATTTCTTGTTGAAAATACATCTCCCAAGGTTGACTATTTGAATATTCGCTGGGAAACTCGTCTTTTCGTATGAGAAAATTGAACTATTTTCTTCTAATAGCATCTGTTCGTATGATAAGAATTCACGATAATATAGACTCTCCATTGCTGCATAGTTTTTTGAGAATGACTCCAATTATAAATACTGCTTTTATCATTTCTTTTTTTATCGATTGACCAGTTGATATTTTATCAAAATAACAAGAAATATTTTACAATTTTTTATTTCGAGATTATTTGTACATATATTTTGTCTGCACTTTTTTCTTCGAGATCAAGATAAGAAACTGTGCCTTCCCGACTGATTTATGGAATGTAAATATCTCCGGAAGATAAGCTCAGGTTTTATATGCATAACCTTGAAGAAAGCCGTGATATATCCAGATTAAAACTTTCCATGACTAACATATTGAGATTTTTGAATGACTCCAGTGTTCTTCAAGAAAGTATTAAATTCGATATTTAAGATAGTAGTATAGCGAGCACATCAGTTCTTATTCTGGTGGTGGAAAAAAATGAGGATCTTTTATAGTCTGGTCTTCACCCTGGGAAGCGTCCTCAATTATTTTGGTAAATATGATATTATCGACAGGCTATACAAAAAACAGAGACACAAGAATTATAATAAAAAGTGTTTCTGACTTTTCAAACGAATATATATATTTCTGTACGTAGCTTCTATCTTCTGAATTCCAGGATGTCAGTTTTGACTTGAGTCCATATCTTTTGTTCAATAAATAATCTTTGTATTTAAATATTGCAAAAAAGTTAGGTTTAATGATAAATCTCTCGACCTTTAACTAAATTTTGACTCGAAGAGAAAAAAAGTGGGCAATTAAAAAAAATGCACTGAAGGTTGACCCATCTAGTCAAGGTTGGATCGTCCCCAAAAACTAATAAGAAAAATCTGCCCGCTTCGCGGGCACATTCTCATCGCGCGCTTCGCGCTCGATAATATATTTGACTGGCGCTTCGCGCTCGGGTATTTGTGTCTCGTAATCGGAATGCTTTTGCTATTGTTCATTTCAATAGAAAGGCAGATTT
>WSXT02098467.1:0-11513 GCA_011762715.2 Neuroterus valhalla
TCTCAAACTTCTGGCAACAGGAAAGTGCTCATTTTTAGTTCCACTAGTTTGATCTCCTTATGTCTATTCTCCATGCTGTTAAGAATCACGCAAACCGTTGACCATACACAGAAACATATGTAAATCGGACTTGGTAGTCGAATTCATCAGAATAGTTCTGTGGCTGAGACTATAGGTGCGCTACTGTCGCGATATTACGCGCGCAATTTAAATCTGCCATACTAGTGTTCTATTCTATTTTGTTTCTATTTTGATTCAACCTTTTTGGAAAAAGAAGCTAATTGAATTGTTTAGAAGGAAGTACTCAGTTTTAGTAACTTCTGACTAATTATTATCAGTCACTAAGTTCTTGTTTCCACAATTAGTAAAATTTGAATTATAATTACCTAAATAAAACTAATTCAGATTTAGTTAATCTATTTCCAAAAATTATTTGTGACTTTTTATGGAACTAGGAACTGGGTACTCATATTGCATAATTCATATTCCAGAATCCATGGGAAAGCTCTAAATATCTTTCAGAATGAAATTCTCATTCTCCCACGTAACAGTAAATCATCGAACCTTTATCCTCAAGATAAAAAGGACTACTTCCATTGAAAATCTTTCAATTTTTATATGAGTGCCAGAAAACCGAAAATTTTTAGAGCAGAAGAGTAATTTCAGGGGTTGGCAAATTCGTCGTAGATAACTTTTGGCTTATTGTGTCGGTGACATTAGAAAGGGATCCTGTCCAGGACGAGTGTGTCCTTACATATTATTATTTTTCTCCACAGGAGTCTTTTATTCACCCCGTGTCTGAAATCCCTCGAAAACTGCCACGCCCTCTGTACCCACACTTTTTCACCTTAGGGTAAAGTTCTTTGACTTTCAAACTTTAAAGATCTCAAGAATCTATCATTTCAAATATCAAAAACTGTTTTTACTATGCACAAATTTATTTTATATGATAATGATAATAATAACAATAATAATAATAATAATAATAATAATAATAATAATAATAATAATCAGGCACTTGACTTAGTCCGTGGCTGGTGACAAAACACCGGGTAAAAAGACCCGAGAATAATTTTCGACATAAATAATAATAATAAAATAATAATAATAATAATAATGAAATACTAATATTATCATTTTTATTATTTATGAAAATAATGTTAATAATAATTATTATTATCATTATTATCATAATCATCATCATTATTTATATGGAAATTCTCGCTACCATACAGCACGGTAGGTGCAGGCACAGCATGATACGACAACGCAATTTTAACCTCATTTGTTGTTTTTTTTTCGATAAATTTCATCACTTTATGGAACCAATATTCGAATGCCCAACCACATATTGAAATTTTTGTATAAAACCATAAATCTGCTTTAAAAAATGGAATATTTAGAACTTGAGTTTGCAGAATTACTCTTGAAAAAAACGAATTTTTAACTTGTAGAATTCAACGGAAAATATAAATTAATATTTAACAATAAAGGTAAATCCTCAACGAAAAAGATAATGCTTCAAGAAGTGATTTTAATTTTTTACTTGAAAAGACAAATCTTCAATAAAACACATGAATTTGATATCAAATAATTGATTTTTAAACTAATAGATGATAAATTTTCTAATCAAATTGGAGTAATTATTTTGCAGATAAGAAATATACGTTTTTTATCAAATAAACAACGATTTTTCAACAATTCAGTTTTATTTTTTATCGAAGAGATGAATTGTTAAGAAAAATTAATTTCCGACTGAGTATAGTGGACTTTTATCTATGTATTTACGTTTTCAGTTTTCCAACCAAGAAAAATGCATTTTTTACGAAAGAGTTAAATTTTGAACCAAAAAATTGAATTTTCTCCAAGAAAGTAAATGTTTCCAAATAATACTATTCGTAAAAAAATATATTAATTATCAATGAAAAATTTAGAAACAGTTACATGTTTAACCCGGCAATAGAATTTTTTTAAACAAAATTGAATTTTTACCAAATAACTAAATTTCTGAATTTCATCCAATTTTGAGCCAAACAAAACTATTTTCTACCAAAACAGTTGATATTTTAACCAAAAATGTGAATTGTAATCAAATAGTGAATTCTAGACAAAATTGTTCGCACTGTCAATTGTTGAAACAATTTTTAGTTGTAAAAAATAATTGTAGTGAAAAATTGAACTATTTTGTTGAAAATTCAACAATCTTTTTATGAAGTTATCTTATTATAAATACTGAGAAATCATACAATCCATTTTCCTATTAACCTATAAGAGATAAGGAAAAAAGTTTGATTACAAAAATTGTTGATCTAAAAAAGTTTTACATATTTGTCCTCTATGATTTTTCAATTGGACACCTAGTTTTTGTTCAATTTGCAAAAATGAAATAAAAATTCCATTTTGTGGCGTAACGGTACGAGATAGGAAAAAAATGTTCAAAAACCAAATTGTTAATTTCAAAAATATCTACCAATTTTATCCCAACCATTTTTCGATAGAACACGTAGTTTTGTTTTATTGGGGAAAAAATTGGAAATATATCACGGATTGAAATAGCCAGAAGTCAGTGACTCAGAATCAGTAAAAATTCACTGATTTAATCAGTGAAATTAACTGATTCCATTAGTGAAAATTAACTAATTCCATAAGTGTAAATTAAATTATTCCACCAGTGAAAATTAACTGATTCCATCAGTGGAAAGTATTTCACTTATTCGAACAGTGAAAGAATACGCCACTGATTTGACCATAGGTTTGATAAGTACTCATGGAAACGTTTGAATTAAATTTGTTTAACAAAAAAAATAAAGTTCAGAGAAATCAATCAAAATCTCCAACAAAATATGTCCATTTATTGTAAGAAAAGCATCCCCCTATTGTTGAAATTTAATTGAAATATAATTTACTTTCGAAATAAATACACTGAATCAATCAGTAGAAATTAATTACTGAAAACCCAATGGTTTTTATTCCACTGATTCAATTTAGTAGACCTTTCTTCACAATCTAATTAAATAAATGTGAATTAACTATCATCCACTGATTCCTCAGCGAAAATAAAAAACTCAGATTCCCCCTTAAAACTAGAACTGGTAATTGAAATAGTAAAAATTCCACTGAATCAAACTAAGAGAGTAAATTCTCGAATCACCTGGGAATCGGAACAATAATCTTTTAACAATTCCCAAAATTTATTAATTTTAAGATTCTTCAAATTTTTAGGCTATAAATTATAAAATCGAAATGAGATAATAAATATCTGTATATGTTATTTTTTTTAGGTCACAGCGGTGTAAACCAGCTGGGCGGTGTTTTCGTCGGCGGTCGGCCTTTGCCTGATTCAACAAGGCAAAAGATCGTAGAATTGGCTCATTCAGGAGCAAGACCCTGTGACATCTCTAGGATCCTGCAGGTCAGCAATGGATGTGTCTCCAAAATCCTTGGCAGGTTGGTTGCAATACTGCACATTGCCCGCCCTTATAATTAGTTTCCTTTAGAACTTTATTGTATGCTCCAAATACTTTTTGGCTACCCTCCTCTAAAACCGTTTCTCACGATCATGATATTTTCCTTGAAAACTTATTTCAATTCTTAGAAGAAAATTTCTGACAGTTCAGAAACCATTTGGTACTCAGCCCGCCAAAAATTAGTAATACATAATTACTTTTCTTTATAGTTGGTAAATTTGTAGCGGTTTCCTAATCTTTTTATTGGCGGGCCGCCAAGTAATTATGCAGAGTGATCATTTGTTTTAACTTTCCAATTTTGTTGTTGAATTTCCGAGTGTTTAAACTCTTGGCCCGCCAAAAAATGATGGAAACTTACCCTACGGCTTATTTTTTACCCGATGTAGTACTTTTTTCAACATTTTTATACCCAGCCTACCACAAATTTGTGATAAATTGATAAATTTCTTTATTCATTAAATTTCAAGCGATACTCTGGTGTTTAGGCTGGCGGGCGGCCAAGAAATTAGGTTTGGGAATGATTTTTTCTTATTCTTCCAATCTTGTAGTTGAATTCACGAGTGTTGAGACTCCTGGCCCGCCAGGAAATTGCTCAAATGAACCCTCTAGATTCTGTTTCACCCACTGTAGAAATCTACACATTTTTTTGCTCAACTCTTAGTGAATTTCAAGAGATTTCCTTGTATTAAAATTGGTGGGCCGCCATTAAATTGAAGAAAGACATGATTTTTCTTCAACTTTTCATTTTCATTGTTAAATATCCGAGTTTTCGAACTCTTTGCCCGCCAGAAAATTATTCGAATTTACCCTTTAGATCATCTTTTGCCCACTGTGGAAACCAAAAAATTACTGAATTTCATCTCTATTTTATCTTTCATCCAATGTAGAAATCAATCCAAAAATAAAGTACTTTCCCCGCCCAAAATTCACTCAAATCCACCCTACAGATTATCTTTTACCACTGCAAAAATGTAGGCACTAGAAATTTAGGCACTCAGCCCACCACAAGAGAGTATAGAAAATAATTCATTCTTTCCATATCCTGCAAATTTCAAGCAAATCTCTAGTGTTTAATTCGGCGGGCCGCAGAAAAAATTATGTTGAAAAATAATTTTTCTATAGATCAACTTTTACTCAATTCAGAAATCCATTTAAGACTGCTGGTACTCAGTTCGGAATAAGTTACTTATAAAAAACTACTTTTCCCCATATTCAGCGAATATCAAACGATTTCCTAGTGCTTTCGTTGGCGGGCCACCAAATGATTAGGTGAAGAAATAGTTTTTCTCCAACTTTTTTTTAACCTCTCCATTTCGTTGATACGTTTCTCATCGTTTATTCTTTTGACCCGCCAGGAAACCGCTCAAATTTACCTTCTATATTTTCTTCTACCTGCTGTAAAAATGAAAGAAAAATTTTTTTTGAGTACACTTTGTATCCTTCACATTCAGAGATTATTCATTTCTAGCATAAAAGTTATTCTGAAAGGAGTGGCGAACCTTCAGTATAAATATTTTAAGTGGAGAAGGATAAAACTCATTTTCAATGCTCAGAAAAAACTTTCCAACACTCTAGAAACCATTTGGTACTCAGCCCGCCATTAAATAGTGATTATTAATCACTGTTTTACATATTCTGCAAATTCGAAGCGATTTCTCAGTGTTTATCTCGGCGGGCCACCGAAAAATTAGGTCACAAAATCAATTTTTCTTCAACTTTTCAATTTTTTGTCACATTTTTGAGTTTTTCAAACTTTTGGCCCGCCAGAAAATACTCTAGATTATCTATTCCACTGTAGGAATTTTTTCTCGTTTTTTTAGCGCATTTCATATCCTTTAGAAATTATAGCATAGCATGCAAATTAGTTTCTCTGGAGTGGCGAGCCTTGAGTATAAGTTTCGCAAGGGGAAAAGAGAAAACCGCAGAGACATTAAAAATAAGGTTAAAAAATAGGATGCAATAAGGACAGAGTGAAGAAGGAAAGGGAAAGGAAAAGGACACGAGGGACATATACCACAAGAATGCGAACCATGCGACACGGTCTCTCCTCCCACGTGAATTCTTGTGTTATATACGCGCTTGCGTAATAAAACGCACTTAATCTCCACGCATTAGGGCGATTGGACCGCCATTGTATAAATAAAACCCCCATGGAAAAGATATTTAACACAAAACTGATGGGGATGTCCCTTATTCTTGGGAATAATTATCTCCTGGGCTATTAGTAGGACCCCTTTTTGATATTCCTTTCTTTACGAGCGTTATAATATCAACTTTATTTAAATTATTAATTTTTTCTTAAATTTCTATCCTTCTAATACTTGGCCTGCCAGCGAATTAGGTTGAAAAATAATTTTCCTTCATGACTGCAGAATTTCGTGACGTTTCTGAGCTTCTAAATACTCGGCCCACCAGCTAATTTGGTTGGTGAATATTATTGTATGACTTCTGCAAAGTTATGTGACATTTCTTGGCTTATAAATACTTTTCCCGCCAGGGAATTGGGTTGAAGAATAATTTTAATTCATGATTGCGGAATTCCGTGACAATTCTAAGCTTTGAAATGATCGGCCCACCAGCAAATTTGGTTTTTAAAATATTACTGTATGACTTTCGCAAAGTTATGTGACGTTTCTTGGCTTATAAATACTCAGCCCGACAGGGATTTAAGTTGAATAATAATTTCTTCATCGTTTTGAAATTTTGTGACGTTCCTAAGCTTTTAAATACTTGGCCCGCCATAGAATCGGGTAAGAGAATCTTTTTTCTCAATACTCACCAAATTTCGTGACGTTTCTGAACTTTAGAGTGGTCGGCCCGCCGGGTAATGGGGTCAAGCAGTCATTTTTTCTAATATTCATCAAATTTCGTGACGTCTTCAAGCTTTCTAATACTTGGCCCGACAGGAAATTGAGTCCAATAATCATTTTTGTTGACATTCACAAAATTTCGGGATGTTTCTAAGCTCTTGAATATTCGGCCCGCCAGCAAAATTATAGAAAAAGTATGAAATTTGTTGTTTTTTTTTTTAAATTGAAATGGGTGCGGAACTCTGAGGGTGCTTTCTTATACGCCTACTGCATTGTACCGCAAATTATTATTATTGCAGGTACTACGAGACGGGTTCAATCAGGCCCAGGGCCATCGGAGGAAGTAAACCTCGAGTAGCGACGGCGGAAGTTGTTAGTAAAATTTCCCTCTACAAAAGTGAATGTCCTTCAATCTTTGCCTGGGAAATTCGTGATCGTTTGCTCCAGGAGGGAGTTTGCACAAATGACAACATTCCTAGCGTAAGTACAAATTTTGAAAATAATTTGAATAATTTATTTCGTTTTCACTAAGAGGTCTTTGTTAGCAAAGAAAATTCGGAAAATTCGACAGCAAGAGCTATAGCATTTCTTCTAGGACAAAAAAGATGCGCAATTAAATTTTCTATCACAACACGTACTTTTAGAGTTAGATCAAAAGATTGTTTCATTCAATTCTCTGATTCTACAACTTTCGTTAAATTTCACTAATTTCGATTACTCGGTCATAAAATCTGGTTTTAGGGTTGAAAGTGGTGGTCGGGCATATAATACACGCCAATATAATCAAGCGGAGTACACCGCAAAACACGCGTAATGGACTCTAGTTGAGAGGGCGGAGCGCATGAGTATTGTCACCAACCCTTTGTCTATCCACACAAAACAGCTGGGATTTCTATGTGTAATGTTGCCTTGAGCCGAAAAATCACTTTTCAACTCCCTTTCGCCAAAAATATGATAAATGTGGTTCCCTTATAAGAAATTTCGTTTATTTCTGGAATTTATCGAGTCTCAGTAGGCGGACCGCCAGATGATTTTGCAGTCCAATAATTTTTATTTCGCTTCTTAAATTCTTTGGAACTTTTTTGAACATAAAAGGTGGCGGGCCGCCACCACAGAGGTATCTTCATGCCTTCCTAAATTGATACCATCCATTTTTTAATCATTTCTAAACTTTAAAATGCTGTGCCCACCAGCCAACTATGAAACTATGTTTTCATTTGCACTTTTTGGTCCTAAATCTACGTTTTTCGCATTTTGATAGTTCGGAATTTAAGACAATTTTCGGGCTAATTTAGCTGACTAAATAGGAGTCAACAATGGCGGTGCCGTTGGACATATTAAAAGCCTGACACTGATAACAGCTGGAATTTCTATCTCCTTAGTCACGCCAGGCAGAAAAATCATTTTTCAATCGACTTGCAAGCTAAAATATGATGAATGTGGTTCGCTGATGAATAATTCCAGTTATTTCTGAAATTTATCGAGTCTCAGTAGGCGGCCCGCCCGATGATTTTGCAGTCCAATAATTTTTATTTCGCTTCTTAAATTCTTTGGAACTTTTTTGAATATAAAAGGTGGCGGGCCGCCACCACAGAGGTATCCCCATGCCTTCCTGAATTGATACCATCCATTTTTGAATCATTTCTAAACTTTAAACTGTGCCCACCAGCCTTCTATGAAACTATGTTTTTATTTGCACTTTTTGTTCCTGATTCTCCGTTTTTCGCATCTTGATAGTTCGGAATTTAGGTAGTTTTTTGGGCTTATTTAGTTGACTAAATAAGAGTCAAGAATGGCGGTGCCGTTGGACGTATTAAAAGCCTGACACTGATAACAGCTGGAATTTCTATGTCCCAAGTCGCGCCAGGCAGAAAAATCATTTTTCAATTGACTGGCAAGCAAAAATATGACGAATGTGGTTCGCTGATGGATAATTTCAGTTATTTCTGAAATTCCTCGAATCAAGATACCCAGCCCGCCAGATAATTTTGCAGCGCAATGATTTTTATTTTGCTTCTAAAACTTTATGGAACTCTTTTGACTATAAAAAGTCGCGGGCCGCCACCTCAGAGGAATTTTCATGCCTTCTCAAATTGATACTGTACATTTTTGAATCATTTCTGACCTTTAAAATCCTGTGCCCGCCAGCTAACTGTAAAACTTTGTTCTAATTTGCTCTTTTTCTTCCTGAATCTCCATTTTTCCCATTTTGATAGTTTAGAATTTGAAAAGTTTTTCGGGCTAATTTAGTTGACAAAATAGGAGTCGACAATGGCGGTGCCGTTGAACATACAAGAAGCCTCACACTCATTACAGCTTGAATTTTTATCTTACAAGTCGCGCCGAGCAGAAAAATCACTTTTCAACTCACTTGCGCCAAAAATATTATAAATGTGGTTTCCTTATAAACAATTTCATTTATTTCTGAAATTTATCGAGTCTCGGTAGGCGGCCCGCCGGTTGTTTTTGCAGTCCAATATTTTTCATTTTGCTTCATAAACTCTTTGAAACTTTCTTGATCATAAAAAGTGGTGGGCCGCCACCACAAAGGAATCTTCATTCCTTCTTTAAATGATATTATCCATTTTTGAATCCTTTCTGACCTTCAAAACCCTGTGCCCGCTAGCTAACTGTAAAACTTTATTCTAATTTGCACTTCTTCATCCTGAATCTCCGTTTTTTGTATTTTGAAAGTTCGGAATTTAAAAAGTTTTCTTGGCTAATTTAGTTGACTAAATAGAAGTCGACAATGGCGATGCCGTTGGATATATAAAAAAGACTGACACTGATTAAAATCAGAGCTTACTTCTAGGAACTTTGCTCGTTTTCGAGAGAACATTTCAAGACTTTTCAAGCGCGCTTGCAAAGTAGCGAGCAAAAAAAATTGTACTTGCAAGCAGCGAATCTCGAGGACTTTCTTTTTCACTTCCGAAAGAACGTTCGAGTCGGAAATCGGCGTTCTCCTTTTTTCATTTTACGAATCTTTCTTAAGGGTGGAGGCGGTCTGCAGTGCGAAGCCATTACGAAGGTGCGAGAGGAGTGGGGCATAAAAAAGGGAGAGATAAAAAAAGAAGAAAGGAGTAAGAGGGAGAAAGAGAGATAAAGAAGGAAAAGAAAAGAGAGGGAAAAGTATAGGGATAGGAGGAGTGAGAGAAAGAGAGAGCAAAGAAGAAAGATCGAAGGGAAGAGAGGGAGAAGGAGTTTGTCGACCCTCTTTCACTTTTTACCCTAAGCAAGTCGCGAGCCCCTTAGCCACCATTTATTGGACGCATGCAAATATCCATGGCAACCATTCGCATGGCTCATCCTTTGAAAACTTTCCTTTGCGAGAGAGAGAGAAAGAGGGAGAGGGATGGAGGAAGAGAAAAAGAAATTCAGATAATTCGGAGCAAATATTTTCCAAAAAGTCAAGAGAGGGTCGTGAAGGCTGATCCCTTCCATAATGTAACGCAAGGCACCGTTTATAAACACTAATATATAATTAAATATGAAATAATTATATGATTCCATTCCTTAACACACTAGTCATCCATTCTTCTCATAGTCCCCTCTTTCTCAGACTTTTTTTCGACATTCTCTCAACACCCTCTCCTTTCTTCTAATACAACCTCCCTTATCTGTCCATCAACTGCCTTCTCCTCTCCCTTGAACTTTGAGGTCTCTTCTTCTTCCTTCCCACCTTCTCATTCTACTACTTTCTTTCCTCTTTATTCCACCGCTCTGTAACACTTTCTCGCCTAATAATTAACTTCTCCTCTAATAATCTCTATGGGATTCCACGTCCATCTCTTTCTCCTCCATCCTCTTTCCAGATATTCTTTATTTATCCATCACCTGCCTCTCTCTATCTCTTTTCTCTCCTCCTATTGTCTCTTTTACCTTTCCTTTCCTTTGAAGTTTGAGAAACTCTCTTCTTCCTTCTTACCACCTTCTTATTCTACTATTTTCCTTCCCCATTCATTCTACCGCTTTGTAACACTTCCTCGCTAACTAATTAACTTCTCCTCTATTCATCTCTTTATGAAATTCCACGTCCATCTCTTTCCCCCTCATCCTCCTTCGAGATATTCTGGCTGTCCTTTTTTCATCACCCTAAATCAATCATTTTTATTCCTCTATCCTTCCTTATCTATCAATCATCTGCCTCTCTCTATCTCTCTTTTCTATTCCCTTATAGTCTCTTTTTCCTTTCCTTCCCCTCGATCTTTGAGAAACTCTCTCCTTCCTCCTTCCCACCTTCTTATTATACTACTATCTTTTCTCTTTATTCTACCGCTTTGTAACACTTCTCGCAAACTAATTAACTTCTCACCTATTAATCTCTCTATGAAATTCCACGTCCATCTCTTTCTCCTTCATCCTCCTTCCAGATATTCTGGCCGTCCTTTTTTCATCACCCTAAATCAATTATTTTTATTCCTTTATCCTCCCTTATCTATCAATCACCTGCCTCTCTCTATCTCTCTTATCTATTCTCTTAAAGTCTCTATTTCCTTCTCTCCCTTGAACTTTGAGGAAATCTCTTCTTCCTCCTTCCCACCTTCTATTTTTACTACTCTATTTTCTCTTTATCCACCGATTTGTAACACTTTCTCAGTAACTTATTAACTTCTCCTCTATTAATCTCATTATGAAAGTCCACGTCCATCTCTTTCTCCCTCATCCTCCTTCCAGATACTCTGGCCATCCTTGTTTCATCACCTTAAATCAATTTTAATGATTCCCTTATCCTCCCTTCTCTATCCATCACCTGCTTCTCTCTATCTCTCTTCTCTATTCCCTTATAGTCTCTATTTCCTTTCCTTTTCCTTGAACTTTGAGAAGATCCCTTTTCCTCCTTCCCAGCTTCTATTTCTACTATTCTCTTTCCCTTTTATTCTACCGCTTTGTAACACTCCTCGCAAACTAATTAACTTCTCCTCTATCAATTTCTCTGTGGAATTCCACGTCCATCTCTTTCTCCCTCATCCTCCTTCCAGGTATTCTGGCCGTCCTTTTTTTCATCATGTTAAATCAGTTGTAATGATTCCTTTATCCTCCCCTACTTATCCATCACCTGCCTCTTTCTATCTCTCTTTTGTATTCCCTTCCGCTCGAATTTTGAGAAACTCTCTCCTTTCTCCTTCCCACCTTCTTATTCTACTACCTACTTTTCTCTTTATTTCTGCGCTTTGCAACACTTTCCGGCTTGCTAACCTTACTTCTCCTCTATTAATATTTCTGTGAAATTCACCCC
>WSXT02098478.1:0-11513 GCA_011762715.2 Neuroterus valhalla
GGTACAAAAATATTCTGTTACGGTTCGTTACATGGGGAAGGGGGTTCGTTTAGAGGCCTCCAAGTCCGTTACGTAATTTGAGTATGATCCCTAACCTGCATTTTCTTGACAACAATTGCCGCGGTAATATGACTTCTTTAAAACGCTACATCCAGGTTAGTGTTTATACCATGGTTCTGGGTGCTCTTCTGGCTGCCTCCAATGATCTCGCCTTCAACCTGGAGGGCTACGTCTTTATTCTCTTCAACGACGTTTTCACTGCTGCCAATGGTGTCTTCATGAAGAAAAAATTGGACTCGAAGGAACTCGGAAAGTACGGCTTGATGTATTACAATTCCTTGTTCATGATCATACCAGCGATCCTCATCGCCTGGTGGTCAGGGGATATCGAAAAAGTTACCGGGTTCGCCTACTGGAGCGATCCTCTTTTTCTTCTTCAATTTTTACTCTCTTGCATTATGGGCTTCGTCCTTTCGTACAGTGTGATTCTTTGCACGCTCTATAATTCGGCATTAACAACAACGATTATCGGGTGTTTGAAAAATATTTGTGTTACGTACCTCGGAATGGTTATAGGAGGAGATTATATTTTTTCGTGGTTAAATTTTGTAGGCCTCAATTTAAGTGTGATAGGTAGTTTAATTTACACATGGGTCACCTTTCGAAAAAAGGTCGAACCTGCGGAAGCAAAATATTCTCCACTGAGAGAAGAAATCAATTCAAAGGTTGAGATTGTATGATCTTTAGGAATCCTCCTCGTTTGAGGAGGACCGATCTTTAGTTGTCAAATAAGCCGTTTAGGGGGTAATCGTAAATTGAATTTTTTGGACTTTCTAAAAATAATCTCTTGTTTCAGAGGCACTAAATGAGGCACCTAAATGAGAAATCCTTTTTCAATTTTTGTTTGAATTTATTGAATGAAGTTCAATATGATGTACACATTTCAAATTACCAAATTATAACCTTCTGATTTGGATTATTTCAAATTTCTAGAGTGAACTTGAAGAAATACAAATTTTATTGCTAATTGATTGAATTACTATAGAGAAATGTATATAACTATCTCATCGCCAGTTAGTTTTCTAAATTTAGCTGATGACGTAAAGTAGATGGATGTCCTTCAGAGGTAGGAAATAAATGTTCAGAAGTAATTTTCAAACATTACGTACCATAGAGAGAATTCAGTTTTAGCTTTCTGTTATTGTAATTAACAATTCCACTTTTTATTCTTATTCAAATTTATGAAGTTCTGAATTTACGAAAATTCAGCTTAATGAAAATATTTCTATAAACGAAACGCTAATCAAACTTCCTACTGCATTATTATCTGATCAAGGCATCCAGAAATCAAACATTTTTATTTTTCCTACAAATCAAGTTTCAATTTATTTGATAATCATTTTATTACGTTTCTGAAAAAACCCGTCTCATTCCATTGATTACTTTCAGCTTAAAATATCCGTAAGTGCAATACAAAAAAATTCTTGAGTGAGAAATCTCATAGGGATGTATGATTGCTTTGAAATATATTTGGAGCAATACTGTCATTTGCAAATCCCCTATAGAAAATATAGTGGGCTTGTGAATAATATTGTATTATACATGCAAATGTTAAGATAGACAAATAAATTGTCTCGTCAGGAAAATGGACAGGCCATTTTTTTTATCTTATTGGAGATTTTAGAGTAAGTCAGGAAATTCAGGAGATTCCAAAAAGTAATCTCTGATTAAACCTAAATAACTGGGATCCTGTTCCTTTCCGTTTCACCTGGAAAACAACTATATAAAAATTGATCCCAATCAAAATTCTGATCAATTCTACAATAATGGGCCGGAAAATCCGGAGAAATAAAAAAATCCCATAAAAATATAAAAGTATAAATTAAAATTTTAGACTTTTAAAATTCTAATTGGGTTATTTTTGTTTGTTGTAGAAATTTTTACACACATTTATTAAAATAAGATCAAAGCTTTTTTTTCCTTGATAATTCTTCACAATCAAATGCCAAGAAAAATATTTTTTATAGAAAAATACTAATGAATATATAATACCATCACCAAAGTTGCAGAAAATTAGAACTTTTGTTTATCATTTTGTCAAATTTTTTACTTCCTTCTTTTCTTTATATTGTTGTAATTTATTGCAGTTCTCATATTTTTAAAGAGAGTTTTCAATAATTTACAGTTTTTGCATTGCAATAATTGTTTTTTTCTCAAACCTAGGATGACAAGTAGTTAAATATAAATATCTCTTTAAAATAGAAAAAATTGATGTTCAACTTGAAGCTCTGAAAATTAAACTTTCTTACTTTTCACAGAATATTGCATTTCCATATTCTATTGTTCAAACTTGGGACTTTTTGCAATAGCAATCACTTTCAAATTCTTACGTAAAATTATCTCTATAGAGTATTTTGAATATTCATCATCCTGGGTCGAAAACAAAAAAAAAAATTCCGGAGCACAAACTGTACATTTTTGTATACTCTATTGTAAAATATTGAAAATATTATGAAATACAACAATTTACAAAAAAGTACAAAAAGTGCAACATTTGTCCAGATTAAAGGCAAAAGTTGTAATTTTTTTGTAATTTATTCGCATTTCCTTGGAACAATAGTTCTAGTTTTCCGAACTTATTTATAAAAAATGGGTTGTCTTATTGGAACAAGTTCAAAGAACAAACCGCAACTAACAGCTTTGAAGTTAATCAAGAAAAACATGTTTTTTCAGAGTCTTGAGGGAATTCGGTAGGATATTTTGAAATTGTTATTTTCCGTTTGTTCGGAACCAAATTTCACACAGATAGTTTTTATTTGGAGGAAAAAAGAATAGAGCTCGGAGCTCTACCATTATGTGAAATTTGTATTATGCAGTATACGATATGATGCCATATTTTTAGTTTCTGTATGAATATTTATTTTATACATACATGAATGTTCCTTGGATAAAGAATCCAAAATTTAGGTTTAAGTAGGCATATAGAAGTAAATTTAAGCTATTTGTACATAATAATTCTAAATCATTGTAATAATTATAATAATTTATGTAGTTTGAATCGCTTTGGTTTTCTGGAGTAGATAGGAATTTTTGTATTGGAGAGAGGTCGAATCTTCGACGTGTTTGTCATACAATTTCTGCACATTGTAAATAATAATTGTACATAGAAAAATTTGACCATAGAAAAACTCTTCTAATCACAAATGCCAATTACAAATATAGAAGATTCTTCTTCTGAGAATCAGATCAATTAAAGTAGGTGCCTCTGGTAATTGACTTTTTTTTGAATCGGAAAATAATAGATAATAAAATATCAATTTACGATCACTCCTTGCGGATCCTCAATTGTAAGAAATCTCACTTTTTAGACAAATGTACATAATGTGACTGTTGAGAACTTCAATCGAACGATTTTAAAGAATATACAAGAGTTTTTTTTATTATTATACAACATTAATTGCTCAAATCTTCCTATTTTTTTTCAATTATAAATTTTTAAATCGAAGTGAAATCTTCCGATTGAATTAAAGCGTGCGTATGAATAAGAGTTTAGAATGCGAGTAAAGACGTATGTCTGCTACATGTACCAAAGCAAAGTTACTGCTACCAGAATGACGTGCCATAGAAAATTGGCCAACTAGATGTGCTTGTAGTTCTGAACGTTCAAATGAACGAAACTTCTTTCTAATGTTTTCGTGAACTATAAATAGTAGTGAAATGTTAAATTATTCCTATTAAAAAAAAAGGATATTACAAAAGGAACTTCGAATGCATTATTCAAAATTGTAGTTGGAACAATAATAATTGTAGATAAGATAGAATTTTGAAAAAATATTTCGTTCATTTGAACGTTCAGAACTTCCGAGACATCCAACTAGACCAAATGATTCTGTAGCTTCATTTCATAATTGTAAAATTGTACGATAAATTTTGTTAGTGAGAAACGTTAATTCTGCGTATGTATACAATTCAAAACAATAAATATTGTTTGTAGATAACTGTCCGAATGTTACTTTTTCCTTGATCGGTTTCAGGTAGTTACATGTTCCGAAGACTTTATAGTCAAGAGGCCTACAAGGAGTACTTTGCAAAAAATCATGTGGTTTTGACTCCACTGCAGCGGACAATGCTTGCAGCTGGTTCTGCTGTAATTTCGTTGACGAATCCATTTCGAGGTGATATGATCGCTTGTCTTGGAGAAACTACTGGTGAAAAAGCACTGCTTCATTGTTTGAATCAATTACAAGCTACACCTGAAGGACAACGAATTCTTGATCAGAGGCCTCGAATTCATTCATCTACTGTCGATTTAATGGCTCTGAAAAATTTGTCGAATGGAACTGTTGGGAAGACTTATTCTGATTTTTTGGAAGTCAATGTAAGACCATGAGATTTTTTTCAGTTTTGTTAAATATTTTTCTTCGTAGCTCAAGCAGAAAATTAGTTTGTCATGTTTTCTTTAGTAGTTTTGCTTGGGACTGCAGTGAGACGTCTCGGATTATAATTTTTTTTTCTAGTCATTTTCCATCGCTGTTTATATGTTCAAAACGTTAATGTTACTACATTTTAGATACGATAACGAAAAAACCTGGTCTTATCAGAGAGGTCCTACTACAGTCCTTGTGTGTTTTTATTGAAGCTATAAACTTACTATTAGTTTGCTATAATTGTTGAATAAATTCTGAATTTCTAGTGCATTGAAAAATGGTTTTCTATTGAATTATACTAATTATTTATTTCAAGATTTATTTTTGACAAAATCTTTGATCAGTGCTGCGATAAAAACAAATAAAGGATGATCGTAGGAACTCAAATCCTTAAGGTATTCTGCACACGGAAAAACAGGTCTCTGTAAAAATATTATATTACAGTACAAGAAAAATAGTATACAACACTCGGCTAGAAATTTGGATGCCCCTACGCGTGTGATAATAAGTCCGAAGTGATGCCGAGGAGCACGAGGAAAATCCAACGCGTAGCTAAAGCGTTCTACAAAAGTAGCACTTCTTTGCCTGAAATGCGGCTAAGGAAGACGTACTTTCGAGTCGGGAGAAAAAAAATATCTTATCTTACATTTCAAATATACAATACTATTATTGCATGTAGTCTCATTTAAACAAGAAATTATTATTTTACATTAATGTAAAAACATTCAAACGCAGACAATTTTTGTTATTGGCCAAAATTTTGTACTTATTACCTCTTGCCAAATTTTAAAAGATGATTAGATTTTAATGAATGCTAGTTGATTTTCTACAGAAACTGATTCTCTACTGATCTATGACCCTGCATTCGATAAAAGCATTATTGTAATGGTTCAAATAATTCAAAAACTATTTTTTAAAGAAAAAAGTGGCTGATTAACCTTGAAAAGTCAAGGAATTTCCAAAAAATGACTGGAAAACTCGGCAAAGTCATGGAATTCTGAAAAGATTACTGAAACTTCTTCGATTGTCACTATTTCAAAGTCTTCATAATTTAGTATTTTATAGCGAATTCTGTACTTGAAAATTGATACGAACTGATTTTTTTACTGTTAAACGATTTGAACGAGCGCGGGAAGATGGCAGTAAAATTACTATTAACATTGTTAAGATTGTATAATAATCTGATACGATTCAATTTAATTGGCTGAATTTTTCTAAAAAGTGGACTTAGAATGTTTCAAAAATAAAACCGTGAAAAATCAGGGAATTTTGAAAATTTGTTTTCTCTGTTACTCTTGTAACAACCCTGATAAACAAGCAACATAATTTTTTTTTTTTTTTGGGAAAAATGTATCTACAGATAGAAATGCAATGAGGTAAAGTTGTAGAGAATCTTTTTTCCAAAAGAAAAAACTATCATAATCATATCATTCTTCTAAATTTGGTAAGAAACAGTTTGAAGTAACGATTTTATACGTTCTATATTTTTCCAAGGAAAATAATAATTCTCATTATAAATTATACATTGATTATTAATATTGTAGGTTTTAAAAGTATAAGTAGATGTTTTCCCTGAGACCTGTTTTTTCGTGTCCATCAAATCTTGAATATTCAAAAACTGAAATTCGAGGTTTTATTATCGCTACTTATTATTTAATTTTCTGTTAATCCCTTCGAAGAATTTATTGGAGTGATAGAAGTCGGTAGGTAATAGTAAGGAAGAAAAGAAAAAATAAATTTATAGAAAGTATTTTGAATTTATAGGAAATCAGTTGCAAATCTCAAATCTTAAAAACAAACGTTCACTGTTTCTGTAACTATTTCAGGGCTGAAATTGTTCACAAAAAACTAATTTGAAATCCAGATAATATGTTTTGCAAAATTTTGTTTAGACTCTTAGGTTTTTCTTTACTTATGTAAAAATGTGAAATATTCTGAAGTTATTGGGTCGAACAGAATTTTTCGACTTTTTATTTTGAACACTTCATGCATTTTTAAAAGTGCCACTGGATTTTAAAATTGACATTTTATCCCCTCTAGATTGAATTAAAATTGGGGAAATTGTTATTTCGTCTCTTTCTACACAATCATTATAATCGCTAAAAGTTCAGGACTGAATTTGTAAGAAATTCTAATTTAATTAAAAAATTGTGAACAACACTTATAGAATTTTCTCACGAATGCTCAGTTTTAATTCATTTTTTATCACTCAGTTCGGCTACAGTTTAAAAATGAAAATATGTCAATTGTAGTTTCAAGAATAGATATAATATTTCACGCAGGATGTTTCACCCGATTCGAGGCCACCTGTTCGATTTGTTGAAGATTTCGAATTATCCTACGTTATGCAAAGATATCGAGAAGTTCATGATATTTTCCACGCTATGCTTTTAATGCCGACCACGATGCTTGGAGAAGTTGCTGTGAAATGGGTAGAAGCTTTACAATTACAGCTTCCCATGTGTACAAGTGGTGCTATTTTTGGTGCAGTTAGACTTCGGCCAAGGTGATTGAAAATTAATATAATTATCGGTAATCAATAGTCATAAATAATTCAATTAGGGGATAAAAATTCAGTTTGATTCGTAAACCTTGCTGAATCATGAAAACTTTTGAAAATAAAATAAACTGCTTCTGCAGAAGTTCTTCTCTTATGAGTGTGTAATATAAATTTTCGTTTCATTCTAGGCAAAGAAAACTATACACCGATTACTATCTCCCATGGGCCATAAATACCGGGAAGAACTCAAAATTCCTTCTTGGAATATACTTTGAAGAGCGATGGGAGCAAAAATTAGAAGATTTTCACAAGGAAATGAACATTAGACCTCTTACGTCAAACAGCAAACATTGAAAGAAATATTTTTTGAAACCATGTAATACTTACTTGATTTCTACTTTACCGACAATGTTTTCTTAACATCTTACGTCCACTAAAAAATTAATTGGAAGACTCTAAAGAACGTTTGAATTATTCCAAACATTTGGAATCACAACCAAAAAATTATTTGAAAAAAATTTTTTATGAAATATCTCCATTTGTGTGGACATTTTTACAAAAAGAAAAGTCGGGAAAGAAGGAATCAGCAGAATATTACATGGCCTTGAGTGTTCCCTAGTTTTATTACCTTATATCGTTATTGTGCAATTTGTTTTTATTGTGAAAGTCAAAAGGATCACACGGTATAACAATTTTTATTGATTATAACACTGGAAATATGAAGAATATAATTTTCGATGAAATGTTACAAATTTGGATTATGGTAGCTATAGACCTACGAACCGTTTGATAAAAATCGATAGACTAGTGATTTAAAATTGCACGCGGTTCTAGGGTGTTGCTGATGCAATAAAACAATGTCGATAAGATTAGAGTTTACAGTATGTGTTACAACTTCGCTAACAAATGCGCGTTTATACAGCAACTAATTATATCAACAAAATAGATATCAACATATTCTAAATTACCTTTGCTTAAATATCTGATATTTTAGATTCATTTTCGACGATTTAATGATATCCACGAAATTGATTGTCTCCTTTGTCTTCCTTTGAAAGAAACGCTTTCATAATCGGATTCACCGAAGAGCGAAATAAATGTGCCTAGCTTATGAAAAAATTATATTAACATCTCTTATTTCGATATGATAACCCGACCGATTTTGCATCGATCCACCCGATTGCGCATCGATCCACCCGATTGCACTTTTTGATATCTATGACTCTTAATTTGGAATACAGACAAGCAAAATTGCTTCAGGCAAAGAAAAATGTTCTAAGAGAAATACTAACAATTTTTCGTAAATTATTGCAACACAGTCAAAATTATTGCACTGCTAGTAAAGCTACATTTTTTTGAAAATTGTTTACATTAATAACCTTCTTCCATTTTTGCCTGCTTTTATTCCATTCATTTTTATTCTGCAAAATTTACAACACTAGACGACTAAAATGATTAGTCGAAATTATAGGATGTTAAGAGCTAAACTGCAATGTTTACGTGTCGATGTCGAATAATAATTTACAGAGGTCCACTTAAACATGTACTTTAGATTACACATTCGTTATCGTTACAAAGTTGCCTTAATATTATTTTTATCGATAATAGTGCAATTTGGGACTCGTAAAAATCCAATATGCCTTACTAGAATTTTGAACGCGCAATCATAGTATACATCTTGAGGAAAACGAAGATATGTGAATTGAGGATTCAAAAGTATCCTTTCCGAAAGCGAGCGACGCTCTTGATATCAATTTTATTTAAACAACTTCTATAGGGATTTGGAATTAGTCTAGCAACACGAATTTCTACAGCCTATGACTGTTCGATTTCCATCGCCGAAGCTCGCTTCCGTTGATCGACTGAAGTCAAGAACATTTATTTTTCACTGTGAAAGAAGAGCTCTTTCTTGAAAAAAAAAAATATTTTGGTTAAATTTATCTGAAACAAGATACATTTTGGATTGAATAAGCTAATGAAGGGTCACAACTCAAATTTGAAACTTTCAGATTTATAATAGTTATTAGGTAATAATAATCTTCGATGATTTAAGCCCCTGAGTTTACACTTGTTTAGAATTCTTTCGTTTTGAGATTTTTTATTTGTTTGAGTGAAAGTTAAAGATTTAAAATTGACATTTTTGTAATTGATTCTATGTTTTAATTTGACACAAATGCATTTTAAACGAACATAAGAAAATTTTTGGTCAAAGAAATATCTTTAAATATTTTTATTTATTTCTCATTTATTGTTCTTGATTTTCGTATGTTTATCCCGGTCATTCAAATTTTAGGATTCAAGCCCTCAAAGAGAAACAATTTTACATATGTTGTATTAAAAATTATATAATTTACAATTTACAATTATATACAGAAGACTTCTGTTTAGCTGAACCGCTACGCGACGTAAACATTCGTTTAGCTGAACTCGAAAGAAATTCCCATCATTGTCCCCCTCTGCATGGGTGTTTCTAGAAGTGAATCCTAATTGGTTGCTACCGTCAGTTGCTTTCTTCTGGGGGTAGAGGGGGCCGCTCGAGTTCAGCTAAACGAGCGTGTAATCGTTCAGGTAAATGGAAGTTCAGCTAAACGCGAGTTCAGCTAAACGGAAGTCTTCTGTACTTTTGCTATGATGAACAGGACGCCTACACTTTACTATAATTTTGACGTTTCAGCCGGAATATACGAAAAGTTGTCCTTCTTCCCGAAATATTCTTATACGAATTTTCAGAGATGGTACTAATAGTAACTGATTTGAAAATCACGTGTAGACTTATTTGGGAATATGTCAACTCCAAAAAATAACAAATCTGACTCCTGATTCAAATAAACTGATTCGAAAAAGTGGGTAGAGCACCGCCGGCTGCTAATCGTATGACCTGGGCTCGATTCCCAAATTTAAAATCATCAAATGAAAGAGATCTTTTCCCAGAGTGTTCAGAATTCTTATTCGTTATCTTAATTCTAATGTTAGTCTTAGAAGAAGAAGGTTAACCTAGTTGAGCATAATTTGATGGCTAGAGCATCCTGCCGGGCTCGGGAGGAAGGATGCTTCTTAGCTGATTGTAATCGATTTGGTCCACGCTGCTCTAGCAAATGATACTTCAATCGAAGCCCAATCTCTTCAGGAATAGACAGATTTCCTCGAATGTGGGCCTCTCCTCGGGGTGCTTGCTCCAGCACTTGGTCATCATGTGATAGAGGTCTCTGGAGCAGCAGGGAGGCTGCGAAAGTATCTGAGGTTGACTCTTCTCAACGGTTCCACTGTGGTACCACTTGCTGCAATTTTCCAGGACCTGCTCAGAAGTTAGATCTGAGTAGGGCATGTCCTTGCAATAAGTTAAGATCTCCCAGACCGTGATAGCATAGGACCAAACGTCAGCTTGACAACTCTGCTTTCCCTGAAAGAAATTCGAAATTAATTTAGAAAATAATAGAAACTGGAATCACCTTGTGGTCAAAATCTGAACACTTTCTATTTGATTTACCTAGGCACGCAATTTGTGATGTGAGGTTCGAAATAAAATAATAATGCTTGTATATTTTCATACCACTCTAACCTCAAAATCTCAACTTTGACATGATTTTTCGGCTATCGTGGTATAACGTACTGTTTAATACGTGTGTAAGAGGTGATTTTTACCGAATAAGACTTCTGTGACTCGTCGCTTTGCTCGTGCCAAAAACCGTCCCATTCGCTGAATGATCACCTCTCACATATATTGAAATGTACTTTTCATTAATTTCATTTAAATTTCATGAGCAAACACATATTGCATCAAATTTTTTTTCGCAAATATACGCATTAGTTATTCTTCTGAATGGACATACAAAATTACGTAATTTCGGGTATTAATTTGCAAAAAATAATAACTATCTTTTTTTACTTTGGACATTGAGAACTTCTTGCGGTCTGAATCGCACGCTACCAGCAGCCAGTGAGAGCCGCAAGCGCAGTATAGCTCTCCATGCCAAAGTTGGGATCGCTGACTACACAGAAGCGTTCAACGGTTCTGTGTAGCCTTGTTTTTTGAATAGGAAAATAAAGCTATCAGTCGTAAATGATACCACAAAAAATGTGCCAGTGTATTTATAAAAATATGTTGCATAAAAAATAAATAATACAAGAATGGCAGTATTTCATTGACCCAAGAGGCATTTTTTGGTTTTCTTTTGTTATTCAGTTTTGAAGCAATTTCTGTTGAATCCCCACTGAGAAAAATGGATTATACGAGGTGGATATTACAAGTTGGTGATAATACTATCTTTGATAATACCCCGTAACGGAAAATATCATATTACGTATAATCTATCATCTTTTGCTAATATATGAAGATATTACCAAACATAAGCTCGGAGGTGTTAAAATCCTCAAATCTTAAGATAAGAGTTTGTAACTTCTAGCAAGATTATAAAGAATGCATGTGTGCGCGCGCAAATTTTAAAGTCACATGACCACTGTGCTATTCACCACTGATCTCTATATACTAACTGGATGGTGTATTAGGTGGGCTGGTTTGTTCCGAATTGATGCCATGTCAAGTCTTGGGACTTTTTCAACATGTTGGCACCAGCTGTGTGTGAGCG
>WSXT02098489.1:0-11513 GCA_011762715.2 Neuroterus valhalla
AACAGAAATATGGTAAGAGGAAACGAAAGCCCTGGAAGATCGAGCATATGCGTGCGTAGATTAACAACAATAGCAAAAGCCGGAAAAGTAGTTTTAAGCGTTATAATTAAGTTAGAATAAGTAATTTAAGGCACTTAAGGCACTTATGTAACTTATTGTAAAGGGAACGGAGGCCCTCAAACCCGTAAAAAGGATGAGAATAAATTATAATACAATACAATTATTACCTTGCTTCAACTTAAAGGTTAAAAATAAGTTTAAAAATTCAGAAAAAAATCTTGATTTTCTAACACTTTTCTAAGAGAATGTTGCTAAAAACAATAATAAATTATTCAAACAATTAAAATGAACATCTCATTATCAGTTCAAAGTAGTATTTTGTGCCTTTGGAACGATCTCCTTTAAAAAAATGCAAAAAATAATGATCAGCGTCAAAAATGCGGAATTCCCGTTTTTTCACTTATGGGTTTCTTTCGGGACTCTATTAAACAGACTTATGGGGATGATATTTGAAAAGTAATATTTTATTCGTATTCTGTGACTAATCGTGAAGAGGAACGGTGAATTTCGAACTCGATTCACCGAATATTGAGAATTTGGAATACAATTTACAAAAACATCTTCTTTTGCTTATGGGAAATACGTGTTAAACTTCATGGGGCTTTTTAAATGGGTTTATTTTTTTGTGAATCCAAACAAATTTTGGGGCGTTTTGTATGGAAATCCGAAACAAAATATTGCAATGCATTTTCAGACCACCCAAAGGTTATTCAAAGTGTGCTATAAAAGTTAAATGGAACATGAGTGTTTAACATTGTTACAAATGTTTTTATTCAGTTGTGAATTCGATCCTGGGTGATTCTCCTTTTCTTGTATTTTTAGTTGTATATTGCTGATTAAATGCTTTTGGTCCTTTCCATATTCACATCAACTTTTAATTATTTCATTCGAAAAGTGCTACAGGTGGAAACGTATATATATTTCAAATATGATAAATTACCATAACTTCCTCACTTTTCAATAAGTTACATTAGTATCATTGGTTATTCAATGAAATTAGTTCCAATTCCCTATTTAAACAGTTTTTATATGGAATTTCGAAAAATACGTAAAGTGTGAATGTTCAAGCTTGTGGTAGTATATATAAAAACATAGACATCATAAAGTTCTTTTGACTCCATAAGTCATAGGGAAAGCTCGGCAACTTCCAATCCCCTGAGCCTAATGATTGCCTTTCGTCCCCTATTCGTTTCGTTTACTTTATTTTTTCTATCAAAACACAATATATCATTCTTTCTTCTATAGTTAATTTTCGAATAACACATCAATAAAGGAACAAGTTAACGGGGCACGTCGAAAATCTGAGGAGTGGGTTAAAGTAACGTTAAGGGAGATAGAGGAAGGGAAAAGTCATATACTAAGGCTTGGAAAGAAGTAACAGAAGGTTTCGACGTTTACGGCTTTCGGGAGCTTTTGCAAGCTTGAATGTATATATCTTGCAGTGACGCAATACTAACTTACACGGAAATAAGGATAAGGTACAATGGAGAAAAAATTGAGCGCTTGAGAAGAATAAATTGTGACGATAAAAAAGAGTTGAACCAGTCGTTCAGTAATTTAACCTTTCTTCAATTTCAATGAATAAATTGAATAAATTGAGTAAATTAGTAAACATTTTAACGTGATTGCAATGGGATTTGAAAAAGCTGATTCTAATGGCTGTATATTCTAGTCGAATTCTAATTATTTTTTACATTTTGGATTACAGGGTTTGATGAGATAAAAGGAAAAAACTGTAAGAAAATTACCATAGTATTTGATACGATGAAGCAACAAATCTTGACGAGAGATTTGTTTCTGAGTAGCTGAAAAATTTCTTGCACGGATATTTGAAGGTCAAATATTAATTCAACCTGAAAAATCCATATAAAATAATGTGTTTTATACGGTGGAAAGAATGGTCTACTATAAGTAGTTATCGTGATAGAGTGGGGGAAAATTGGGGATGAGGGATAAAAGGGTAGGTACAGTGATAGAGAAAAAGTGGGAGTTAGAGGTTATGAAAGTGAATAAACGGACATCAAGGGGGCCTTAAATGTTAGGGTTTATGAAGGGGAGTTAGGGGTAATGTGCAAAGTGAGTAAGGTGAATATAAAGGGAAATGAGGGAATGAAGGGGTAGGATAGAATACAATGGGATAGGATAGGATGATATTGGAAAGGATGGATTTAAATTTGATAGGATAGGATAAAAAAGGATCGGATGGCTAGGCTAGGGACTGGATAGGATAGGATAGGATATAATATAATAGGATACGATTGGATAGGATACGAAAGGATAGGATACGATACGATAGGATACGAAATGATATGACAAGATATGCTACAATAGTATACGATACGATACGCTAGAATAGGATGAGATTGGATTGGATAGGATGGGATTAGATATGATATGATATGATATGATAAGATAGGGTAGAATAGGATTGGATAGGATAAGATAGGAGAGGACAGGATAGAATAGGACAGTATAGGATAGAATATGATAGGATACGATAGGGTAGGATACGATATGATAGGATACAATACGATAGGATACGATAGGAAGGGATACGATAGGATAGGATACGATAGGATAGGATGCGATAGGATAGGATACGATAGGATAGGATACGATAGGATAGGATACGATAGGATAGGATACGATAGGATAGGATACGATAGGATATGATATGATAGTATAGGATACGATAGTATAGGATAGGATACGATAGGATAGTATACGATAGGATAGGATATGATAGGATAGGATATGATAGAATTGGATAGTATACGAGGAGATAAAAAAGGATAGGTTAGGATATGATACGCTCGAATAGGATAGGATGAGATTGGATGGGATGGGATTAGATATGAAAGGATAGGATAGAATAGGATCGGATAGGAAAGGACAGGATAGGATAGTATATGATTGGATAGAATATGATATGGTAGGATATGATAGGATAGGATATGATAGGACAGGATATGATAGGATAGGATATGATAGGATAGGCTATGATATGATAGGATAGGATATGATAGGATAGGATATGATAGGATATCAAAGGATACGACAGGATAGGATACGACAACATAGGGTGGGGTGTGATAGGACAGGATAAGATAGGATAGGATAGGATTCGATAGGATAGGATACGATAGGATAGTATACGATAGGATAGGATACGATAGGATAGGATAAGATAGTATAGGATAGGATACGATAGTATAGGATAGGATACGATAGGATAGGATACGATAGGATAGGATACGATAGGATACGATAGGGTAGGATACGATAGGATAGGATAGGATAGGATAGGATAGGATAGGATAGGATAGGATACGATAGGATATGATACGATTGGATAGGATATGATAGGATACGATACGATAGGATATGATACGAAAGGGTAGGAAAGGACAGGATAGGGCGGAATAGGATAGGATAGGATATGGTAGGATAGGATAGGATTGGCTAGGATAAGATAGGATAGGGTAGGATAGGTCAAGATAGGATAAGATAGGACAAGATAGGATAGGATAGGAAAGGATAGGATAGGATAGGATGGGGAATGATAGGGTAGGATAGGACAGGGTAGGACAGGGTAGGATAGGATAGGACAGGATAGGCCAGGATAGGATAGGATAGGATAAGATATGATTGGATAGGATAGGATACGCTAGGACAGGGTAGGACAGGATAGGATAGGATATGATAGGATAGGATAGGATGGGATAGGATAGGATAGGATAAGATGGGTTAGGATAGGATAGGAAATGATAGGATAGGCCTGAATAGGAAAGGATACAATAGTATAGGGTAGGACAAGATAGGATAGGGTAGTATATGATAGGATACGATAGGAAAGGATACGATAAGGTAGGATAGGACAGGATAGTACATGATAGGACAGGATGGGACAGGATAGGATAAGACATGATTGGATAGGATAGGATAGGATACGCTAGGACAGGGTAGGACAGGATAAGATAGGATATGATAGGGTATGATGTGATAGAATAGGACAGGATAGGATAGGGTAGTATAGGATAAGGTACGGTTCGATACGATAGGATAGTAGAGGATAGGGTAGGATAGGATAGGATAGTATAGTATAGGATAGGAGAGGATAGGAGAGGATACAATAGGATAGGGTAGGACAAGATAGGATAAGGTAGTGTATGATAGGATACGATAGGATAGGATACGATAGGGTAGGATGGGACAGGACAGGATAGGATAAGATATGATTGGATAGGATAGGATAGGATAGGATAGGATAGGGTAGGGCAGGGTAGTATAGGACAGGATACGATAGGATAGGATATGATAGGGTATGATATGATAGCATAGGGCAGGATAGGATAGGGTAGTATAGAATAAGATACGATAGGATACGATACAATAGAATAGGATACACTAGGATAGGGTAGGACAGGATAGGATAGGATATGATATGACAGGATAGGATAGGATAGGGTAGTATAGGATAGGATACGATAGAATAGGATACGATAGGATAGGATAGGTTAGGATATGCTAGGATAGGATAGGATATGATAGGATAGGATAGGATACGATAGGGTAGGATAGGACAGGATAGGATAGTTCGAAAATTGAACTATTTCCGTTTAATGTTCATCATTTTATCGAAAAATTTGTCTCTGTGGTTCAAAATTCAACTACTTCAGTGTAGCATCCACAATTTCATTTGATTCTGCGTCATTCCCTGTAGAAGTGAAATAATTTATTTGAGAGTTAGTTTTTTCGTTTGTTGAAAGTTGTTTTTTTTTTATAATTAATTTTTTTCAACTGACAATTTAACTTATTCCATTTGAAAATTCCATAGTTTTAGTTAAACATCCTTTTTTTCAATTTAAAGTTTGATTATTCAAATTTTCGTTGATAACTTAACTTTCCAGTAAATGTTCATTCATCTGTATGAAACCTTATCTCCTCCAGTTGAAGATACCTTGTTTTAGTATAAAACTCTTATGCTTGATTGGAAGTGGTTATTAGAACTTAAAATGATACTGTTCCATTTTTGGTTGAAAATAATTATTCTTTGTGTTCGAAATTCGACTATTTTGTAGAAACATTTTATCTTGTCTTAGAAAATTATTCTCTCTATTTGAGAATTAATCTTATTATTTGAATATTTACGTCCATGGTTGAAAGTTGAAGTGCTGCACTCAAAAGTTGATGTTCTTATTCAAAATTAATCTTCTTGGTTGAAAAATGAACTATTTGGTTGTAAATACGTCCAAAAGCATGTTTGGCCGCGGTTGGCGCTCGGGTAGGTGACTGTTCGGAATTCTCGCTTATTGTTAGTCGTGTTTTCACTACGTTTCACTACTGTCGAGCGGGAGGTTTCACGCTGAGGATCGGTGTAGGCATTTGAGTCTATCGAATATCTACATCTTAACTCGCCTGTCGATAATCGACTGCGCCAAAAAGTTTCGGCTTTCTGCAGTTTTCCTCTCCTCTGACCAAATGTTCAGGCGAATGCGAGCGTTTTAAATAAAAATTCCGGTTGCAGACGGCAGGGGTTTTCAGAGATAAAAATCCCACAGGATTGAGTACGTCAGACATTGCTTGGAGGCTTATTATGAGAGTTAGGGTTATTGGGGATTTTGGGGAGGGATTTGAGTTGAAGGGTTCAATGTCTGACGATCTTCTTTGGGAGGGGGGAATATAGATATGTAAGAACCCGAAAATGGTATACATGGAGTGAAAAAATCTACAATTTTTCAAGAAACTGGTTGAGATTTGAACTATAAAAATGACATTTTTGAACAATAATAGAATTGTGATATTTCTAGCCTAAAAAATTCATTTTGAACCAAATATAATTTTTCAACTACACAAATGTACGATCTAAATGAAAAATGTTTCAATTTATTATTTGAATTGTTAACCGTAAAGACGAATTTTTGAAGGAGGATATTAACTTCCAAAGAAATAGATAATTTTTTATAAAAAAAAACGATTTTTCAACAAAATGTGTGAGGTTTCAACAAAAAAATTGAATTTCCAATTCAAACAGACAAACTTTCACCCCATTTTGAATTTTTAACTAGAAAAGATCAATTTTCCATTGAAAACGGAACATTTAAATTTTCAGTTGAAGAGAATGATTTCCAACTAAACAGATAAATTTTCATGAATCTTCAACAGGAATAGATGTATTTCAAGCAAAAAGATAAATATTTGACCATGCAGAATTATTTTCTACAAAAAAAGGGAAATTTTCCACGAAGTACATAATTTCTCAAAGGAAAAGTTTGATTTTCAAATTCAAAAATCAGTGTTCATCTAAGTACTTGAATTTTCACAAGAGAAAAATATTAATTGATTTTTTACAAAGTGGATTTAATTTCAACTATCAGAGGTGAATCAAAAAATTTTGAGTTTTGCAGAACGAGTTTAAATTCAAAATAAGCAGTTAATTTTTCAACTAACAAGGATAAGTTCGCAATGAGCAATTTAAGCAAGTTTCCTATCATAATTCAGAAATATTTCTTCTTCAGGATACTACTTCTTCTCTAGAAACTGCTTGAAGAACTTCCTGTATGTAAAATTAAGGAGTAGGGACATTAAAATTGTGACATATTTTGAATTGGAGGAACGATTTTTGGAAATTTCTCTCTTCTGAATCCGAATCATAATTTGTATGTATGTATATTTGTACGTTTGGGCTATCATCAATTCAATCATCAAAGCTGAATCAGCTAAAAAAATCTCACAAAGCACCAAATTTGCAAAACGTTTTTCTCATAATGAAAATATTAAAAATTCTTCCTCCCATGACGTAAAGATATTATATTCAAATATTTTGAGAATCAGTTTAAGGAACGTTCCATTCTTTAAATCAAATGATAAGATGGAATCTTATCTTATATTATCTCTTTCTAATCCATGAAAAGAAAGCGGTCATCGCTCGTTTTTTTTTGGTAGAATTTTCAATACTGAAGCACAGTTGCCTGTAGGAGACTGTACTGTCGGGATTCGACTCGGACGGAACAATAGGGCCCCCAACAAGCAAGTCAAGGAGCTGCATACGAACCATTGAGTCCCTTTAGCCCATAATAGGATAGAAAAGGATAGGATAGGCTAGAATAGGACAGGAAAGTACAGGACAGAATAGGATAGGATAGGATATAAATGAATAGAAAAGGATAGGATAAAATAGAAAAGAATAGGATAGGATAGGACAGGACAAAAAAGGATAGGGCAGCAAATAGTACAGGATAGAATAGGATAGGACAGGATAGAAGAATATAGGATAGAATAGGATAGGATAGGACAAAATAGGATAGGATAAGAAAGGATAGGACAGGATATGATAGGATAGTATAGGGAAGAATCATATAGGACAGAATAGGATAGGATAAATAATATAGGATAGAATAGGGTAAGATCAGATAAGATAGGATAGGACAGGACAAGATAGGATAGGATATTGTGGGGCAGAATCATATAGAACAGAATAGGATAGGATAGAATAAGATGGACTAGGGAAGGACAGAATAGGATAGGATAGAACAGGATAGAATAGAATAGGATAGAAAAGACTAGGATTGGATAGGACAGGAAGGATAGGATAGGATAGGAATAAATAATATAGGATAGAATAGGATAGTATAGGATAGGACAGGGTAGAATGATATAGAATAGCACAGGATAATATAGGATATCATATGATAGGATGGGCTGGAATAGGACAGGACATGGCAGAATAGGATAGGCTAGAATAGGAAATGATAAGATAGGATAGGACAGGATGGGATAGTATATGATAGGATAGTATAGTATAGGGCGGAATTGTATAGGACAGAACAAGATAGGATAGAATAGGATAGGACACAATAAGATAGGATAGTACAGAATAGGATAGGATAGAATTATATAGGATAGGGTAGGATAGGATAGCACAGGATAGGACAGAATAGGATAGGACAGGAAAGTACAGGATAAGATAGGATAGGATAGAATAGGATAGGATTGGATAGAATAATATAGGATAGAATAGAATAGGATATGATAGGATAGGATATTATAGGTTAGCAAAGGATAGGACAAAATAGAATAGAATAGGATAGGATAGAATATGATAAGATAGGATAGGACAGGATAGGATAATAAAGACTTGAATAGGGCAGTAAAGGACAGGACAGAATAGGATAGGATGGAATAGGGTAGAATAGGACAGGGCAGGCCAGTATAGGATAGAATAGGCCAGGATAGGATAGAATATGATAAAATAGGATAGAATAGGATACAATAGGATAGGCTAGGCTAGAATAGGATAGGATAGAATAGTTTAGGATATGATAGAATAGAATAGGATAGGATATGATAGGATATGATAGGATATGATAGGATATGATAGGATATGATAGGATAGGATAGGATAGGATAAGATAGGATAATAAGGAAAATGAGAGAGGGATAGTAGGAGAAGGCGATTTGAGCAATTTCGTTAACAAATCAATGAGCCAAGGAACTCTTTTTTGTATTCACCTGCTGCCTGATTGGAATATTTTTTAAAGAGGGTGCAAGCTTTCCAAAACGATCTTTATTTTTCAGATAATACTTTTTCGTAAAAATTTTTGAATATTAAAAAAAAAGAAATATGAATTTAGAGCCAAAATGTATTATACTTGAATGAAAGCTATGCATTCAAAATTTTTGTATTATCAGTGATTACCTTACTATCAAGAGCAAAGCTCTTCACGGGACCAAGCAAAAGGAAGCGGATCTAAGTTCTTCAAGCGCGATAAAGCAAACTCTTTTTCCAGCATCGATTCTCCGTCGACTTATCTCCAGTTGAGCTAACCTTGTCGTTTATCGAAGCTGTGATATAAGTTATATGTTTGAGTGAAGATCGTGACAATTGAAGATGATAAGATTGATATTACTGAACTTTTTTCTCCGAAAGGGATTCTAACAAATTATCTTCGAATTATCAAAAAAATATGATTCCTAACTATATTCCGAAAGTTTTCAAGGCAATAAAATACTTCCACAAGATTTACAGGAAAGTATATATCCTGTTTAAAAAAATATTTTTTTCTTATTTCAGGTAACTATATTTCTACACCGTGAGACCATGATGCAAGAAGAGAATTGATCCAGCTCCTTACTCTCACAATATTTTCAATGAAATTTTTATTTCAATAACGCCTCTAGAGTATCTACCATAAATTGTCGAAATCCGGGTTGCAAAACATATTTTCTTCCTTTTCCCTGTAGGATTGCCAAGTGATGTAAAATATGAGAAGGAATATCTACCCTAAAGTGTTTGCCGCTGTATTTTATTTGTATCTTCTGAAAATACATTTGTATCCTACAACTCAAGTCTTTTTAATATTTCAAGAAAGGAACCGTGTTTTGGTAATGTATTCGGATGAACGATCGGAAATATTGAGAAAATGTACACAAAAGGCACATACATACTTAATTCCCGATCGCATCCAAGCTAAAAGCAAAATTTGAAGGTCTTGAAAGCCTCTTATGTTTTACGTGTATCGGCTAGAGAGGAATAAAAGTTTAATGGAGATTTTTTTTCTTTTTATCCATGAGTCCTACTTCGGTAGGTATCAGTGCAGCCTAAAATAAACAAAGCAGTACCTTTTGCAATATTTTCGATCATTTTTATTTTCTGCTTCACGAAAGGCGTGGTAAGGTGTCCATATTTTTATAATGAACAAGCAGACCTGGCCCACCGTTGTTGTGACTCAGTTATTAGAATGAAAAAAATGCATAAAATTGAATTGAAATCATACAATAAATTCTTCGTATTAACGATACACAGCACAACTATAATAATTTGAAAAAATGAAACACTCATGTAAATGTATAAAGCACATGTGGCGTGAAATAGATTGTAGCATAAAAAAATCAAATCATGATGCCATCTATTGGTTGCTCACACGAACTAGATGAAGTTGAATCATGAAGCGTGGGTCAATAAACTTACACCGACATCTGTTGGAAACGTATGGGACTTACAAATAATTATTTAATCAATCGAGATAAAACCTATTCTATCTTTCAAGTTGGACCAACTTACACATAATATACAAAATTTCATGAATATAATTTCTAACATAAAGAAAGTTATAAACTTCAACAATATTCGAACTGGACAAATTTATATTCAAAAATGTAGAAAGTCTAAGAATTCCCACTTTCATCCAAATGGACTTGAACAAATTTAAACTATTTTATCGTTACGATTGGACTAATCTTTCAATTATAAAATATCTCTAATTCCGTATTGCTATATTTCGAATTCCTCATTTTTCTGTAAGTGGCAATAACTGGCTGAGAACTTGATACCCTCAGATAAAACTCAAATGAAATAAGAATTTACTAATCTCAAAAAAGTTTAGTCCAGAGATTTTTGATTTCGTGAAAAATCTTTGAATAATTTTAGAATGAGTCACTGTTATGAATGGCACAACCATAAAGTTTGAAATTGTTGAGAATGAACAGAATTAGGACATACAATCAATGGAAAAGAAATGTCTCACGGATCCCTCATTTTTATATTTTCAAAGACAGAATATTGGAATAAAAAAAATTCACATTGGGAAATATAGTAGGTACAGTCAATCTGTCACAAAAGAGGCCGTTCTTGGAAGAAAATACCATAAAACATTTTTTTTGCGTAAATCGATAGAAAAGAATGCCGAAAACTTAATCTGAAAAATGTGGGATCGTTGAGGGGCGGGTTTTTGAGAAAACTCAAAAAGTCTTTGGATTCGATATTTTTCGGAAACGGTAGGTTTTTGGGAGAATTCGTAGAAATGAAAAATGTTGAGGGTAATGTTTTCTACAACTTTTTTCATTGGATCGACATACTGCGAAAAAAAGTGCAATTGACAGATGGCGCTAAAGAACAAAAAAAAACGTATTTTCCATGTTGCACGCTCAACAACAATCATTGGCACATTTTTGTACGGCTCGTTTGATATAAAATTTTTAAAACCTTCCTAAATCACTTTCAATGCTGACGTCAGCATAGTTTTGGAAAAAAATATCAATCATAAATATTAATTCATAATAACAAATGATCATAATTAGGAAAAATTTGAAAGTCCTACTTACAAAAAAATTATTAATCAGTCTGAAGTAATAATTTATTATGTACCCACATTAACGGGACAGGTGACAGGTTTGTCACGCTATAACTCGTGAACGGTAAGTCGGACAAGAAAAGTTTTTCTTCGAATTTTGAAGATTTTTTTAGGGCAAACAACTTTTTCAATGACAGTTTTGCAGTGAAAATTTTTTTTCTCTACCCAAAAGCGAGAAAACGCTTTTTTTTTTGGTACTTTAGCGCCATCTAATAATTGCACTTTTCATTGCAGCATATCAACTTAATGAAGAAAGTTGTAGAAAACATTACCTCCAACATTTTTTGTCCTTTAAATTTTTCCCGAAAACCTACCGTTTCC
>WSXT02098500.1:0-11511 GCA_011762715.2 Neuroterus valhalla
AAATTACTGCTCAGGCAATCTCAACACACAAATCTCAAATTTGTTCCAAGTACGTATCATAAGTTGTACTTATCGACATAAAATTTACGGCGCAGTGCATTCCAATTGTACGGTAGATAATCGTAACTGATTAGAGGCCTCGAACTCGAAACGGTGCAGTCTGCGGTGACAGAGTGGGGGAACCTACTGGCGTCGCCCAGCGCCCGTGCTAGAAATTTCATTCACACGTTAAAACTCAAAAATTACGATATCTCAGCAACTAATGGACGTAGGAAGGTGTTTCTTCTTCAATTTGGACTAGCTTTTTTCGCTGGTTACGAATTTGTTGATCACTTCTCCAAAAAATGTTATCCAATACCTGAAACTTACAACTAATTTATTTATAATTTCTTATTTTGTTGTTAATTTATTGGTTATTGAATCACATGGCAAATTTACCTTCTCATTTTCTATATTTACATCTAAAAATTGAAATCAAGAAAAAAATATTCAAAAGTCTTAACAATGACTGCATGTAATGGCTGTTTTCTTTGAATCTCAACAAATCACGTACAATATGTAAGAAAAATACTGCAGGTATTCTTTATATAATTTTTATAACCTCCTTTCTCTAATTTTTTCATCAATGAACTATTAATCGAAAGGTACAAAGTTATTCGTTATATTGCACCTCTAACTCAAACTGGAAATCAGGTTTCAAATTTTGTCTTCTTTGAGGGGAAAGAATCACAGGTAAAAGTATATAGGAAGGGTTCTCAGGTACCTTCTTCTTTACAATATTTACATCTAAAAAATCAAAACGAAGGATCAAATTTTTAAAAATTTCCGATAATAACTGCACGTGATTTATTTTGTTCAATCTGAAAAAAATGTACAATCTCATGCAAGAAGAAAGTGTCGAAGATACTGATCTAAAGCATTTTATTTCTTTCTTTAAATCATGACATAATTACTAATTTTTCGTTTTACCCGCTCTATATATTTACAATTGTCGCTCTCTATTCATTTAGTTTATGTTTCTCACAGACTACTCCTACTTCATCAACACTAACTTCTTTCTCACATTCTACGACTGCATCTGAAGAACAAAAATATTACACATTAGAGTTTCATGAAACAACATTTGCCATTGTTATAAACAAATTTACTTTTTTGGCATATATGTGCAACGAAAATTGTTCTATTCTGGAGAATCATTTATTTTCACGTGAAGAACAAGAATGAAACATATAACTGTTCCATGAAACAACAATTGTCATTGTGCAAAACAAAAACAAATGACAGGAGATTCCAAAATTCTTCTCGTAGAATAATATATTCAAGCGAACTTTCCATTTTCACAGGCTTATAGGTATAGATCATAAAAAGGGCCAATTGCAGTGACACCAAAATAAGTTAATTTGATTTTATAATTTGTTTATCAAAATGATCGATGTTGCTTGATGAAATTCAGTTGTGCACAGATTCTATTCTTCAGATGAAAAGAAATGATTTCACATGAAGGACAAATTTTCTATGCATATAAATGCCAAATGAGTGAATTTGTTTATAAAAATTGTTTATAACAATGACAAATATTGTTTTATGGAACTCTTATGTGTGTAATTTTTGTTCTTCAGATGAAAATAAATGATTCCACAGAAAAGGAAAATTTCCGATGCACAGATATGCCAAAAGAGCGAATTTGTTTATAACAATGGCAAATAATGTTTCATGGAACTCTAATGTGTAATATTTTTGTTCTGCAGATGCAGTCGTAGAATGTGAGAAAGAAGTTAGTGTTGATGAAGTAGAAGTAGTCTGTGAGAAACGTAAACTAAATGAATAGAGAGCGACAATGTTGTTTGTTTATTGAAAATTCTTTATAACAATGTCAAATGTTGTTTCATGGAACTCAAATGTGTAATATTCTTGTTCTTCAGATGAAAATGAATGATTCCACATAAAAAATTTCCGATACACAGATATGCCAAATAAAAGAATTTGTTTATAACAATGACAAATGTTGTTTCATGGAACTCAAGTGTTTAATATTCTTGGTCTTCAGATGGAAATAAATGATTCCACAGAAGAGGGAAATTTTCGATGCACAGATATGCCGAATAAAAGAATATGCTTTAAAAAATTGTTCACAACAATGACGAGTTTTGTTTCATGGAACTCTAATGTGTATTATTCTTGTTCTTCACGTAAAAATAAATGATTCCACAAAAAAGAACATTTTTCGATACACAGATATGACTAATAAAAGAATTTGTTTATTAACAATTCTTTATAAGAATGTAAAATGTTGTTTCATGGAACTCAAATGTGTAATATTTTTGTTGTTCAGCTGAAAATAAAAATTTGTTCATGAAAATGGTTTGTGACAATGACAAAAATGTTGTTTCATGGAACTCAAGTGTGTAATATTCTTGGTCTTCAGATGAAAATAAATGATTCCACAGAAAAGGAAAATTTCCGATGCACGTATATGCCGATTAAAAGGATTTGTTCATAAAAATTGTTCATAATAATGACGAGTGTTGTTTCATGGAACTCTAATGTATATTAATCTTGTTCTTCACGTGAAAATTAATGGTTCCACAGAGAAGGAAAACTTTCGATGCACACATATGCCGAATAAAAGAATTTGTTCATAAAAATTGTTTATAATTATGACGAGTGTTGTTTCATGGGACTCTAATGTGTATTATTTTCATTCTTCACGTAAAAATAGATGAATCCACAAAAAAAGAATTTGTTTCGATGCACACATATGCCAAATAAATGAATTTGTTAATAAAAATTGTTTTTAACAATGACAAATGTTATTTCATGGAAATCTAATGTGTAATATTCTTGTTCTTCAGATGAAATCAAACAATTTCCATAGAAAATGAAATTTCTCGAAGCATAGATATGCCAAATAAGTGAATTTGTTTATGAAAATTGTTCAAACTATTAGTTATTATTGTTATTTGGTGCCTGTTTCCAATTATAAATTAATTCTCCACATTCTTATAACAAAATCTATGTAAGTAACACATTCGAAATCCGAAAATGCAACAGATAACAGTAATATCCATTAATTTGTTAATAACAATTGACATAATACAGGATATCCATCAAAAATTGAGGAGTCGGCTGATTTTTTCCCAAAAAAGTACTTTTTTCCTACTGTGGCGCGCCTGCACGTGTATGACGAATTAGAGAGAAGGTAATGCAGAGACTCTCAAGTCCGTGAAAGGTAGCAAGTATAAGATTCAAGATATCTGGTAAGCAAGGAAATATTTTTTTGAACTCAGATGAAAATTCTCAAACCTGATCACATGGCAACTAATCCCCCATCATTTATTCTAGTTTGTCGAATGTATTCCACCAAATCAATTACAAGCAAATCTAACAGATTGAAGGAACAAGAGTGCAAATGAAAAGGAATCAGACCACTCTGACTCTCTGTCTAGATTTCAATAAAAGATTGCAACACAATGAAAGTAGAATTGCTTCACTTGGCCTGAGACGGGTAACAGAAGTTTCCTGCCACGAGATTAAAATGTTTAATACAACCCTTTTAGGGGAGTGGAAAAATATTCATGGCGACAATGCGATGGTTGCACTAGTGGAATAAGGAGGGAGAGGACGAGGAAGAAGTAGATTTAATGAAACGCAAAAGAACCTGGGCAGAGTGTATCTGTAATGCAAATTCTCCCGAGTCCGAATAAATGAAAAATGAAAGAACCCGAAACAAGAGAAGAAGAAAATCGGACAACGTAAGCTCCCCAATTCGATTTGAAATTCTCACGCAATCTTGGATCACGTCTTTGTCGTTAGGAACGATGAGTTTTAAGAAAAAAAGCTAATTTTCTCCTCTTAATTGCGTCTGGGGTCGATGATCAACAGAAGCGCATGTTTTGAATCTTTATCATTTTAGCTCTTTTTTTGTGACCATGAAGAAATTCTTGATTAATTATTTAAATGAAGGGGTAGAACCCGATCTATAAGTTTGATCCGATTGATCTTAATAACTTTTTTATAACCAGGATGGTGATTTGACCTGAAAACCTGGAAAAACTTGGAACGCTTAATTCAAGCAAAGCGACAAAGAAATGAAGAAGTGTTTAAAAAAATGAATTCGAAAAATTGTTGAAATGATCACAAAATAATTTTGGAAAGGAAAGACAGAGGGAGCAGGGAAGGTATGGAAGAGGACGAGATAGTGGTAGAAGAAGGGAGGATCATTAGTGATGAACAAGGAAAGAGGTAATAGGAAGGGTATGAATGAGTGAATTGGGATTCGAGAGGTGATGGAGTGTACCAACAGACTTTAAGGATGCGTGGAAAAATAGAGAGAAGAGGAAAGAAAGAAGGTGTGTTGCGGGAGACAAGGCTAACGGAGAAGATTTGAGTAGGGAAGAGATGGATGAGGCAGTTGCGAATCAGAAAAGAAACACGGCAACAGGTGAGGACGACTTGATAAATAAAGCATCGAACATATGGTAATGAAAGAGTGAGGGGAGAGGTATAAGGGATTCACCATGAGATTTAGAGATGTGATGAGTGGCCGGGAGAATGGAACACAGGATTGGAAATATCATTTATCAAGAGCGGAGAGGGAAAGAGAGTAGATGATTAGAGAGGTATAACACTTATGTCAGTAGGATATAAAGTCTTCGCGGAAGAGCTTAGAAAAAGTCTGGAAAGACGGATGGTGGAAAAGTGAAGTATACCACATAAGTAGACAAGGGTTGAGAAAAGGGACGGGAACCACAGACAACATCCACTTGCTCCGTTTTCTAGTCCATGGGAACTTGGGTCAGAAGAAAGGAAAACTAGTTGCACTGTTCGTGGATTTTGAAGCAGTATCTGACACCGTGAATAGGAGGGTGCTATGAGAGCCCATGAAAGAAAAGGGAGTTGATGAGGTTTGATAGAGAGGATACAGGATATAATCGTGGAGACTCAGATGAGGGTGAAGAAAGAATAAGGGAAAGGAAGAGAAGGGGAAGGGGAAGGAGGAGAAAGGAAAGAATGCGAGAGGGGGAAAACAATTGGGATCAGGGAAACTTAACTCCTGGAAAATTCGATTGAGTTGATCTAGAAAATTAAAATATGTTCATCTGGAAAATCAAGCAAGCTCAACCTGGCAAAACCTTAAACCTGAAAATGACCTTTGATTCTCCAATGTTATGCACGAAAAGGCGTGGTTAGCGCTCCGATTGGTGACTGTGTGGGATTCACATCCAAACTCGACTGTCGGGTAACCGGCTCAGCTCAGGAGTCTTGGTTTTATGCAGTTTTCTACTCCACTGACAAAATGTTTGGGAAAAATTTCTGACAATCTCCTGTGGAAAAAAGCACTCAAATATTTCAAAATAAAACACAGGTAATGCATGGGATAGGAATCTAACCCAATATAGATATCTTAGATTGATGATTCAGTGTGTTCCCTGAGGGTTCAAATTTTCTCGTACCTCTCTACTATTTCTTTACACACCCTACCGCAACCTAAGTGGTAAGGAGGACCTACAGCTTAAGGTGGGTTCCAAACCACCAAGAACACCAGCTTTGAGTACTTAGAGTAACCTTTTTCTCAAGAGGTACCGGCACGACCTTAGCATAGTCACCTTCCAATATAGCTATCTCTACCTGATTATTGGGGTGGTAGAAAAATTTTTCACTTGATATCGGAAAATAACCTGCATTTATTTTTCTGTGATTTTTGTGGAAACATGATAGCATTCGGAAGCATTTTCTTTGCAATAAAAACAATTTCTTTTGCTATAACAGAAGAATAGTGTTTAGTTCTCGATCCCTTCTATACATATATTTTTCTCTGTACATTGTAAAGAAGAACAATATACGCATGATGCAGGGACAAAGGCATCCCCTTCTATATATTTCTCCCTAAATGAATGCACGCATTCGATAGAACGTAATCGCTCCAGAACAAAAAGAGTGCTTGCACTTGCAGTAAGTGAAATTGTCCTGTCTGCAAATGTTGAAGTATAGACTCTGCAAGTGGGAGAATACTACACTCAAAAGAATGTTTCGGTCAATGTTCCTAGACGCATCTAGTTAAAAAATTCACAGTTATTTCAATCAAAAATTCTTGTTTGTATGACTATCAAATTCGTGTCAATCAGTGATGGTTCGGAACTATTCTGGTTTTATTTTATGGCAAAAGAAGTAGCGTCATCTTGTTCCAGTTTCTGAATTTTTTTTTCTCTTATATCGCTTTGCTTGATTTTTCATGACTTTAATGATTCTTTAATTGTATTCCATCAACTTTTTACTAAAATTACTGAATTCCAACATCTACAACTAATAAACAAGAAATGATACGGAAATTGTGGATTTAATGATTCTTAACAATTACACAGCCATAAAAAAATCAATTTCAGCGTTCAGGGGTCAGACCATGCTACCTGTTTTTTTTGGGGTCGCTAAATCCGAATGCAAAGTTCATTCTACCCCATCACGTCAGGTTTGTAACATGATCTCATTTTTGGGTGTCTGTGGAGTCTTTTTGAGGTTATGTCGAAAACCTGGCGTGATGGGGTCAAATGGACTTTGGATTCGGCTTCAGCGAGACAAAAAACATATAAAATGGTCTGGCACACTACAGACCAACATTACTTTTCATTTAAAGGTGTCGGGTGTACGGGTTCGGTTTCAGCCAGGCAGCTGACAATCAAAACTAAAAGTGACGGAAATGTTGACCAAAGCCGCGTGCGGCGCTGGCTGTACTTCTGGGCCGATAATAATTATTCTATAGCATGAGGAAAATTCAAATTTGATTAATTTTTATTATTATAACACGTTTCTTGCTTATATTTATTTCGAAAAGAAATTTTCTGATATTTCAAAGATCCAATAAATTAATAGGTACGACGAGAAAGTGAAGAAGCAATTATTTTTATGACTATACCCGTGCGGGAAATGCCTTTTTTAGCCTTATTTTAAAAAAGGCCCATACTAGGCCCGGATGAGGTTGCCTGAATTGAAAATTTGTAAAGCGGCCCTGATAAGGTCCGGCTCAGGCCCGGATAAGCTGCCCTTATTATTAAATAAGGCCGACCGATTAATGTCGTATCAACGGGACGTAAGAGGTAGGCATAAGGCCCGGATAGGCTGCCCTTATTAATAAGTAAGGCCGTATTTACGGCCCTAATCAGGTCCGTCCAAAGACCGGATAGATTACCTGTAATATTAGGTGTACGGAATGCTGCTTGATGCAGAAATTTCTCATGTTGGCATTAAGGTCTATAGTTTTTATTTTCATGAATCAATGCTTGTGATATGCAAGAAAAATTACTATTTTTCATAGGAACACGTTGTATATTATAGAAATTTTCCCTTTTTGTAATGGAGTTAATACCAATTATTAAGATTGGTTCCAAAAATTACTAACTGATTCAGCAGAAGACATCAAGCCATGGACCGAGCGTAGCCGAGCGTATCCGACGTGTGTCGATCTCCGATCAACGGATTCATATTATTTTGTTTTCAAACGTGTTTGTGCTTTTGGCTATGTTTTGTGTAACATGGTTTTTTCAGATTTCGGTATTTTTCGGCTTTGTGCTTCATGTCGGTTTCTCAATAAACAAATGTAACATATGTTTTCAAATTCGAAGTTTATTTTACTATTTAAAAATCTTCAAGTAATTTTTTATTATTCACTTATTTCAATTAAATTGAAAATTTCGGTCTTCAAAATTATAAACATATCATCAATGTAGATGAATTGAGTAATAAAATAAGTGGAACCAATAAACTTTCTATCATTTAGGTCATATAGATGTTTTCATTACCGTCTCTCATAAATTCTTCAGGTACATGGAACATCGTCCGACTGCTGCCCCGGCGACGCGTGTTCGATTCCTGCCAGTTTCGTTTTCTATTAACCCGATTTTTCTGGTTCAGCCTATGATTTGAGAATATCATATGTTTTCAGATTACACAAATAATGAATTTCAAGTGTTGTCAGTTCCGAATTCAAATTAATATGGAATTCTGTTTAATGTATAATACTGTATAATTTATATATTCGGTTTCGAGTTGAATAGCACATGTTAGTTTCTTTTTTTTTCTATTCGGACTGTTAACAAATCCTGGTAAAATCTAGGGTAATTTTTAACAAAAAATCCTAACCAAGGTCCAATCAGTGATTTTTTACTAATTTTTAGTGACTCACTTTTCTTCTCTCCAATTAGTGAAATTTTACTAATAATTAGTAGTTTTCTAATAATTCTAACTGAGACAGCATATTTCTACATTTATTCCGGTTTCATTTAAAAGAAAAATTATTAAGGTATTTGATACGGCATACATACGGCCCTGCTAAGGACCTTAATTATTTTGGAGGAATAAAAAAGGCTGCCTGATAAGGACCTTATAAGGTTTCTACGAACGGCCCTTTTAATTCCGAGCGTGACGAAACACCATAAGGGCCTGATATTTTACTTATCCCGGCCCTAATTGTAATAAGGCAACCTTTTCAGGACCTGACCCTGCCCTGATTCGAATTTCCGCACGGGTATAAGAATACGCTTCTCATAGGATACACACAATGATTAATAAAATTTACGCTGAGTTCAACCTTATTTCAAAATTCTATATTTCTCTTCGAATTTGGACAACGATTTATTTTTCTTCATCATGTTATACCTGTATAAATTAAGACATCTATAAAAATTAGTTGATTTTATTTTTAATATGGTATTAAAATATGTTGAATACTTATAACAATTTTTATTATATATAAAAGAATTCATAGTATGGATGAATATAAAAGAGATGAAAAATTAAAAAGTGTATTTGTTAACAATATTTCAACAGTTATAAAGAGAATAATATTAAGCCACATAAGTCATTCATGTATTTCAATTATGTAGATACATGATTATATATTTAATCCAAATCACTAAACATACATTGGTGAATTTAAAGAATTTGAATTGTAGCAAGTTTTGCTTGCTTCTTTTGCTCCAAGTTAGTTTCCTTCAAATCAGCGATTTTTACTTTTGAAGATTAACGCATTGACAGTTAAAAATTGTACCGTAAAAATACGAGGAATGACAGCTTTCTTTCTATGAATTAGAGAGATTTCATCATTTGATTTGAAAAATGCTAGGTTCCTTCAGTCTGATTTTGAAATTTTTATAATATATATCTATAGAGGAGAGGAAGTATTTTTTTACATTTTGAGGAAAACCTTCCGCAATTCGATGCTCTGTGAGATTTTTTTAGCTGTCCAAAGGTGGAAAATTAATTTTAAATGAAATTTGTAACAAATTTGACTTAAAAATTCCATAGTTGTAGCTACGAATTCCATTTTCTTGGGTTAACATAATTTTTTTAAATTTTAAATTGAAGTATTCAAATTTTGGTTCTCAATTTATCTTTTTGAGTAAGAATTCATTTATTTGGTTCAAAATTCAACCATTTTAGTGGAAGGTTCTCTCGTTTGAGTTGGAAACTAAGAGCAGAGCAATTGGAATACATGATATTTTTGTACCTTATTAATATTCTATTTACAAATATTCAAATATTGTATACGAATACACTGTTTGATTTCCCATCGTTATTATATTTATCCATCCTATAAATCCTTTTATTTATAATGAAAATCATTATAAGTTTTCGACATATTTTTATAACACAAAAAATAATTTTTATAGATGTCTTCATTTTGTACAGGTTCAACATAACAACTAGGAAAAATAAATAGTTGTCCAAATTCGGAGAGAAATATAGCATTTTAAAATATGGTTGGACTAAGTGTTAATTTTATCATTCAGTAAAAATTGCAAAACGAACAAGAAATTTAATTGAAATCAACTATTTTTATAGTTTACGATATTCACATATGTCGATGCTAAATGATTTTGATATTTTTGTAGAATTACTGTATGTATCCTGGGTGAAGCTTATCGTATATAGTCATAAAAATAATTGCTTCTTCACTTTCTTGTCGAACCTATCAATTTATTGGATATTTAAAATATCACAAAATATCTTTTCAAGATAAATATATGCAAGAAAACTTATTATATAATTGAAATTGATCAAATTTGAATTTTTCTCATGCTATAGTATAATTGTCGGCCTAAAAGTACAGCCAGCGCCGCACGCGGCTTTGGTCAAATCTCACGACACATTTATTCTACAGCCCCTTATAGGAGTGCCACCTGCCTGGTTTCAGCCGCTCAAAAAACATAGTAAACATGGCCTGACCTACGAACGCTAAAATCGTTTTTTGTGTGGCTGTGTAATTTAAAGAATCATAATTTTTTTTGAACTTATGATTTTGTTTATTGAAAACATCAGCTAAAAATTAGTAATAATTTGTGATGTTGAACGTCACTACAACCTTGAATTGTTAGAAGTAAAGAACCGTTTTGAAATATGATTTTTTAAAATATAATTTTCCTATTCAAAAATTACTATTTTTGACAAAAAACATCAACATAATCCAAAATTTTTTGGAAGATTCCAATGTATCATCCTTCGAAATTTGATTATTTTTCTTACAAATTTTAGTTATGTGTGAAAAACACAAATAACATAAATGCTCAAAATTTCAAAGCTTCTCCGATATCTAATGAGTTTTGCTTGGATGATTTCTTGTGTAAACCGTTCTTAAAATCTCAAACTGTTGGGAAATTGCGACTTTCGTTCGAACTATAATAATATTTGTCCATAAGGTTTTTCACCTCCGAATATATATTTTTCTTTGATCAAGAAGATTTTCGAAGATTCAAAGTATTTGATATCATTTGGGTCATGACCGTTAGCGCCCTCCACGCGTGGGTAATCCCGTTGCATCGCCATGTAGGCTGACACGTTACACCAGAGTCCCCTCCATGAGGCGAGGACCGGAGTCACGCTGTTGGCTGATAGGTCTGACTTTATGATGCAGTTACTGCCCATAAGTTCGGCACGCTTCCCCGAAATCGCGAGGATTCCATTCATGATCTTGATAACTATTGAACGAGTGGGGAAAATATCACACATCAAAGGAGAGCTGAAATATTTGTTCTAAAGAAAGCAATGCTATCACATGAAATATATTATCCGTTTATCCTATATTTTGAGTATAAATTCATGAGACAATGATCCAAAACCGTTATTCGAATATATTCCATTTACAGCGCAGGCCAAAAGTTTGAATACACCTCAGAGAAGAAACAATTTTCCGCAATACCATCTGACACTCGATTGATCACATCTATTTTCATTTTCCAACAAGGGAACGACCAAAAACAGTTTTCTCGTTCATGTAGTGCTTATTTGGAGCGTAAACAACGTGGCGGTGTGCTCAAAATATTTAAGTAGTTGTATCAGTCTCCAGTCGTGGAAACATCCTGACGGTCACACGTACAATCAGATAGATCACGTTCTAATAGATAAACGCCACCATAGGAATATTCTCGATATAAGATCATATAGCGGAGCAGACGTGCACTCGGACCACTTCCTCGTAGTAGCCAAGCTACGATTCAGGCTAGCGATAAATAAGAACACTAA
>WSXT02098511.1:0-11511 GCA_011762715.2 Neuroterus valhalla
ATACTTAATTTTCTAAAATTCGGAAAATGAAGATGAATTTCAAATCCAACAAGACGAATTTTGAACAAAAAAGTTAAACGTTCGGCCAAAAATATGACTTCGAGAAGATTGTTGAATTTTCAACAAAAAAATTACATTTTTACCAGAATTGTCAAACGTTCAACCAAATGAATTCCCAAACTACAGATGAATTTTCTACCAATTTTTCAAATTATCTCGCAAAAGAGATTACACTTCAATTGGAAGCAAATGCAATTTCAACCATATAATTGAAATCTCAAGTCATAAAAACGAGGTTTCTGAGAAAAAGTTGAATTCTCAAGAAAAAAGTTCATTTCAAACTGAGGAAAATGAATCGAATAGCTGGATTTTTCGATAAAAAATATGAACTTTTCACCAAGAAGACCAATTTTATATCAAAAGGCAAAATTTCCACAAAATACATAAATTTTCAAACTATAAGCTGAATTTTAATCTAGAAACTACGAGTATTCTACCAATAATGGAAGAGTAGAATTTCTGGTTTCAAGAACTACTTTCGAATCAGTTTTGTACTAGTTTTATTCAACAATGAAAACAATACGATTCTTCCACAAAATAGTTTAGTCCAAAAACGAATGGGTATATTTTCGACGAAGATGATAAATTTCCTGTCCAAAAACAGTTTAACAAAGCAATTTAGATCTCAAGCAAGAAGTTGCCTGTTTCAGAAAGTATTAAGTATTTAACCAGGATGAATAAAATTGCAACGATAAAGGTAATTTGCAATCAAGACAGATAAGTTTTCAACTGGGGAACATAGGTTTTTAAGCAAACAGAAGCTTGTTAAATCAGACGTTTTAAAAATTAATTTAGAAAAAAAAAAATTATTTTTCACCAAATTCATTGAAAAAAGACGAAATTTGGATGAAAAAACATGCATTCTCTATCGAATAGTGAAATTTTCAATTTATGACTGGTAAGTTTCGGAACAGAAACATAATAGTCAAATTGTCAGATGAAAATTCAATGTCCAATCAAATGAATGATAAATTTTCAAGAAAATATTTACATTTTCGATCAGAAATGTAAATCTTGATAGATATATTCTGAGGAAATGGTTCAACTCTAAGCCAAAGAGTACATTTTTCAACCGAAAAAATGGATTATTAACCTAGAAGATTAATGTTTCATCATAAAGACAAACTTTATAATCAAGAAGGTAACCTCCGTACTAAAAATATGATTTGCCAACAAAAAAATGAATTTTCAACTAAATAAAAGAATGTTCAACAAAAAAAGAACTTTTCCAAAAAATAGCTCAATCCTGAACCAGAACAAATCAATTTCCTATCGAAGAAGACGAATTTCCAATCAAATAAATTTATTTTCGACCTAATAGTCAGAATTTAATAGGAAATAAACGAATTCTCAGCCAAAGAAACGAATCTTCGACCAAAGAAATACAATTGTGTCAACGTAATCGTTTAATCCTTAAGCATAACAAATTGATTGTCAACCAAACAGTTGCATTTTCTACAAAAAAGAATCATCTATTTTCAACCAAGAAGATAACTTCCTAGTAATAAGACGATTTTTTTATCCAAATACATGAATTTTCAACCAAATGCATGAATTTTGGAACAAATCGATCAATTTTCAGATTGAACAATATTTCTTGAGCTAGATAGTTAAATTTCCGATGAAAATATTATTTCTTCACCAAAAATGAAAAGAATTTCCAAAAAAATGTTTGGGTCCTCAACCAAAATAACTTGACTTGTAACTGGATAGTTGCATTTTTTACCAGAAAGAATGAATTTTCAACCAAGCATGTAAGCTTTTTATTAGAAAATCGACTTTTTACAAGATAATATAATTTTCTCCAGAAAAGATTAATTTTCCATAAAAAAATATAAATTTTTAACTCAAAATGGAACATTTACATTTTAGTTGAAAAATCAATTCTTAAATCAGATAAAAATCGAATTCCAACAAAATAGTTGAATCCTCGATGAAGTTCTGAGTGTAATGATGAATCTTCAGATAAAAAAATTGATTTGTTAACATACGACTGTAGCATTTAACCGAATAGTTGTCTTTTCAATGAAAAAAAGTATTTTTCATTGAAAAATATCAGTTTTCTGCATAAAGACCTCAAATCCGTTACGTAATTTAAGTATGGTCCCTAACGGATTCCTGCAGGAGACTGGTGACCTCCTCAGTGTACAACTTAACCAATAATAATAATTTGTTTACAATGATAATCCGTAAACGAGTTACGCTTACCCCGAAAGGGATTTGGCTTAATGGTATAATAATAATAGGAGGAAAAAAAGGGACAGAATGCGATCCTTGTAACTTACCAACGATACTGGAGTGGAAGGCGTAATTGGTTTCGATTCCGATATGCATTTGGAATCTTCAATCTTAAGGGGAGTCAAAATTGGAGTCGAAATTGTCTCGGGTATGTGGACGCTTTGCATGCTGACAGTGGGTTTGGGTAAAATCAGGGGTGGAGTTGCCTTCGATTTAATGGAACGAGATCTCTTTGGAGGTAATGCTGGAGGCAGACTAGAATTGCATACAACTTCCTTGATTGAAGGCGTCGTGGTAACGGAAATGCTGTGCACGAATAAAAGAGATGTTTATTTGTTTTAAAATTCCTCTCGAAAAAAAGTCAACATTGACCAAATACTCGTACACTCACCTCGAACTGTCGTGCAAGCTCGTCATCGTTTGGGTCATGAAGGAACAAGATTGCGTTGTTGTCAAAGACATTTCGTGCTGCTGCCATTCCGCCTGCATCGTATTGTAAGCTGCCATCGAATGTCTCGTTCCCAAATCCGAGATGAAGTCGTTATTACTGTGCGAGCAATTTCCAAACATCTCCATATACGCCATAACTGAAAAGATGTCGATTATGAATACTAAGAATTCTTTTATTCTTTTCATTTTCATTGTTTGGAACACTGTTATGTTTGTCGTGTAAAATATGTGTAGACACTTATTGCAAAAATACAAGCAAAGCATTTATGAAAAAACAGTTTCGTCAAAATGAACGCATTGATTTTTCCTATTGATTAATACTCCCGGCAAAAACGAAATCTTATTAGGATTAAAATGGTTAAGAAAACGATGCAACAAAAATGAACAGAATGCAATTTGTGATCTGTGGCACCAACTTTAATTAGGCTAGAAATGTTTATATTTGTACTTTTTATTGTAAGGACAACTTACTTGATCTATTTAAATTAAAATTACCAAAAGAAAGTAGAGATGCAAGAATTTTAAGTTTGAACACTTTCAAATTTGATAAATATTGGAAATATCATAGTCAGTTGGAAATTATTGATGATTCAGCGAATAAGCAAGAAGCTAAACGTATTAATTGAAACGCAAGCTTCTTAGTGTAGTAATAATGTGCCAAACTCGTTGACCTAATGCTCAACGTAAAAAGAGAAAAAAAACTGAAAAACAGCAAACATGCCGTAAAAAGCTCGAATGAAAAACCGTATGGACACCAAATAATTGCAACTTAGCATGATAATGATTTGCCGAGGATATCGACTAGTGGGTAGGATCCCACTTACCGGAATAAGCCACAGATTGGAACACTAGAGGATATAAAACATTTTGTCAGTTTGAAAAAAAAATCAGTTTTCGTCTGATAAATAACAGATTAACCTCTTTTAACAAAAACTCCCTTAGTTTTTAAATTTTTTGTATTTTTAAAAAGTCGAATTCATTTTCATCATCAGGGTGGCGATTCGGCGGACGATTTCAAATTCCCGGTCATGTTTTTCAATTTCCCTGGTCAACTAGGAGTAACATATTCATATTTGTCGCAAAACGCAAACATTTATTTTCATTCATGACGTTCATTTTAAATATCCTTTAACACAACAGATCAAACATGGCAAAATGAATCAATTTTAAAAAGAATAATCAAATTCTCAACAAAAAATATCTTTTTTCTTTCACAAAAGTTGGAACACTTAAACTTACAGTTTAAAAAAATCGATTTACGATAACAGAAGAAAACAGATTTACAAAAAAAAAAAAGTTGATTCTCCAACCAAGAAGATGATTTTTCCAAAAAGAAGATGAATATTTAATTGGGGAACTTTAATTTTCAACTACGAAGGTAAATATTCAAACAATACTATTAATATTTAAATACAAAGAATAATTTTTCAAGAAAAAATAGAATGTTCCAACAAAATAGTAGAATTCAGAACTCAAAAAATAATGATTTCCAACCAAAAATGGAAAAGTAACATTTTTAGATCGAAAAACCAATTTCAAACCAAGCAGAAGAATTTTATACTAAAACAAAGAATCTTCAACTGAAGGAGTTGTGTTTTCAAACAGATAAATTAAATTTTACTGACACAGATAAATTGCCGATGAAAATTTGAATACTCAAATTTTAAATTGGAAAAATGGATGTTTAACTAAACAAATCAATTTTAAACTAAAACTACGGAATTTTCAATTGGAATAAGTTAAATTTTTAGTTAAAAAATTACTTATAACACGAAAAACTAACGTTCAACAAGAAAAAAGCTAACTTCCAAACAAATTATTATATTTTTACACAAAATGATGAAGAATCAAATGAAATTGTAAATGTTTAACTGAAGTACTTAAATTTCAAACCCGAAAGACGAATTTTTCACTGGATTATTTGACGAAAAGTTAATTTTCAACCAAAAAATACAATTTTCCAACAAAATGGTTGAAATTTGAATTAGAAAAATACAAAAATTTCAAACCAAAATGGAATATTGTCATTTTTGGTTCAAAAAATTAATTCTAAGCAAGACATAAGAGTTTTCAACTAGATGAATGTTCGACTAAGATGGAAAATAACGGCAAAACTTGAATTTTTAACCGTAAAGGAGAAAAAATTGGAAAAATCAATTTACGATAAGAAAAAGAACAGTTTTCTAACAAAATAGTTCATTTTTCAACAAATGTGATGAATTTTCAAATAACTTTATGAATCTTTAACCAGAACAGTTAAATTTGAAAACAAGAAGATGAATTTACAACTAAAAAGATAAATATTTAACTGGAGCACTTCAATTTCTAACCATGGAGGTGAATATTCAGACAAGAAGATCAATTTCCAAATAGAAAGAATCATTTTCTTTAAAAAAAAGAATCTTTAACTGAAGGAGTTGAGTTTTCAAACAGATAAATCAACTTTTACTGAGAAAGATTATTCAAAGAAAATTTCATTACTCAGATTTTAAATTGATAAAAATGTTTAACGAAACAAATAGATTTTTAAAAGAGACTGGAATTTTCAATTTGAATAAGTTAGATTTTCAGTTAAAAAAATTACTTATAAAAAAAAACTATCTTTCAACATACAAACAAAAACGATCAAACAAATTGTTACATTTATGCACGAAATAACGAAGAATCAAATGAAATTGTAAATTGTTAACTGATGTGGTTAAATTTTAAACCAGACAGTCGAATGTTCAACTGAAATTATGAACATTTAAGTACAATAGTTCAATTTTTGGAAAAAAAAATTTATTTTCAACTAAAAAATACAATTTTTCAACAAAATGGTTGAAATTAGAACCATAACAATAAAATTTTTCAAACAAAAATGGAATAGTGACATTCATGGATTAAAAAATTAATATCAAACCATAACCGTAAAGAAGAAGTTTTGAAGAAGAATAATAACTTCCGATGAAAAAGATAATTTTCGACAAAAAATCGATTTTTCAACAAAATATGTGAAGTTTCAACGACAAAATTGAATTTTTATTTCAAAAAGACGAATTTTCACCGAAATGTCGAATAGTTCATTTTTCGATAAAGAAGATGAATTTTCAAATAAAAAGATAAATTTTCAACAGGAGCACTTCAATTTCCAACCATGAAGGTGAATATTCAAGCATAAAGATTAATTTCCGAGTAGAAAGAATATCCAAGTAAAAATACAACGTTTCAACAAAATAGTCGAATTTCGAACCCGAAACATAATTATTTTAGTTCAACAAACCAGTTCCAAACCAATTATAAGAGTTTCATACTAAAACAAAGAATCTTCAACTGAAGGTGTTAAGTTTTCAAACAGATAAATTAACTTTTACTGAAAAAGATAAATTGTTAAACGAAATTTGAAAGAAAATTTTAAATTGAAAAAAGGGATGCTTAACTAAATAAATTATTTTGACTGAAACTATGGAATTTCCAAATGGAATAAGTTAAATTTTCAGTTAAAAAAATTACTTATAAAAAAAATAACTTTCAACAAACGAAAACATTTATTTTGTAAACGAATTATTTCATTTTTACACAAAATGATGAAGAATCAAATGAAATCGTAGATTCTACACTGAAGTAATTGAATTTTAAACCAGAAAGACGAATTTTCAACTGAAATGATGAACATCTAACTAGAATAATTAAATTCTTGACAAAGAATTAACTTTCATGCAAAGGAAAATTTTTTTCAACAAAATGGTTGAGATTTGAACCATAAAAATGAAAATTTTCGAACAAAAAGGAAAAGTGACATTTTTGTCGACTAACATGAAAAATTTATAACTCGAATTGTTAACCGTAAGAAAAGCAAAATGTGTTAAGTTTCAACGAAATAATTGAATTTTCAATTCAAACCAACACATTTTCACCCAATTGTCGAATTTTGAACTAGAAACCATAAATTTTTCACTAAAAAGTTGGGGTAATTGATTTTCAACGAAACTGATGAATTTTCAGGTATAATGATGAATGTTCGAATGAATAGATGTATTTTGAGCAAAAAGATTAATTTTTGACCATAAAGGTTAATTTTCTACAGAAAAGGAAAATTTTCCACGAAGTTCATTCTCAAAGAAATAGTTAAATTCCCAATTAAAAGATCAACGTTCAACTAAATACTTGAATTTCCACCATAAATATGAATTAATTTTAAATAACTTGTTACAATTCCAACCAGAGGTGAATTTTGAATCGAAATAAAGCAACTTCAACAAGAAAATATGATTTTCAACAAACAAGTTCAAATTCCAAACAAGTAGTTGATTTTTTAACACAAAAAGGATGAATTTGCAATGAACAATGTAAACAAGCTTTATATCATAATCCAGAAATATTTCTTCTTCGGAAAACTACTTCTACTCTTAAGACTGCTTGAAGTACTTTATTTATTCAAATTGAAGAAAAGGGAACTTTAAAATCGCCACGAATTTTGGATTAGATGAACGATTTTTTGAAATTCCTCTCTTCTAAACCCGAATTATAATTAGTTTAAAAGGCTCACGTTCCATGTAAAAAATTCTCTGTTTCAAGTGGAATTGTACTTCTTCATTGAAACTCTCTGCGCTAAAATAAAAACTATAGTTATTTTCTGAAATCCCCTGTCTCAAGTCAGTTAAATAAGGAAAATCCAATAAAACGTGATGAACACATTTTTTTGAAAAAATGCAGATAATGATTCTTCCTGTAGGTTTGAGCTACCATCGATTCGATTATCAAATTTGAGTCAACTAAAAAAATCTTGCAGAGCAACACATTTGAAAAACGATTTTCTTATAGCGGAAAAAGAAGAAATTCTTGCTCTCATGACGTATAGATATATTTAAATATTCTGAGAATCAGATTAAAGGAGCGTTACATTCTTTATATCAAATAATAATATATCTTTCTGATTCATAAAAAGAAAGCGGTCATCTCTCGTTTTTTTTTCGGTAGAAATTTTAATAGTCTAGGTTGAGTCAAGCAAATTCCCGGTCATTTGCCGGTTTTCCCCAGTCGCTAAAATTCCCGGTCATTTCCCGGTCTTTCCCGGTTTTCAGGTCAAGTCGCCACCCTGATTATTATTTATAACAGATATAAGATATGATTGATAAAAAAAATTGTACTTACTATGTCTTTTCTTAATCGGTAAAGGAGGTGGTTTACTAGAATCGTAGCTGTCGCCGTTGCTATGAAGAATGCAGGTTGATAAATGTTCATTTTCGGGCACATTGTCATATTGCGAGGGATGCCTTTCTTTTCTACGCTTTGACCTTTTTTCAGGAAGAGCCGGAGGAACACCATTTGCATCCAATCCTAAACAGTCTTCAATTTCCTAAAGTAAAATTGAATTTTATTTTTTAGACGAGTTTCAAATTATTTTTGTGTAAGAAGAATGTCCTATTGAAATCGTGAATCTTTTTTGTCTATGAAATATAGCAAAAATTCAACTTTATTACAAAACCTCTATTTTTAATTGATTTTTATTTAATTGATTTATTTATAATTTAATCTTAGACAAATTGGTAATTCTATACAATTACCCTGGAAATTTTTCAACTTGCGTAAAAACTTATATGATCACGATTTGAGATTCCGACAGGAATTCCATTACTTCAATTATGAAATTCAGGGTGGCCACTCAAAACTCTAAATACCGTTCTCAGTCAATACTAGTTTTGAATGATTTTAAGGAAAATTTCCGAACTTCTTTAATTTTCTCAAGCAACCCTTCAAAACTAAAGAATTGATGATTTGAAGTCTTCAATAGAGATTCTTCAAATTAACTTATGTAATGCGGAAAGATTCTCAATCTGAAGTTGTCATGATAGTAAATGAACATTTGGAATTGGAAAGTTGGAAACCGAACGTTCAATTGTGTACAATTTCAAAATTGAAGCCATCAGAATTGGAAATTTTTTATCCAGAGACTCTCAAACAGAAAAAAATCAAATTCCCTAATTCCATAGAAAGTGTAATTACAATTGAAATTGCACATTTTTTACCTAAAATTTCCAATTTTACAAGATTGGACGAATGAATTTGAAATGGTCTCAGCAGTAGCATTTGATAATTTCACATCTTAAAGCTTATCCGGTTTCGGAAGTTCTAAAATTGATAACTGGACCATCGAAGCTTGCAATTGCAAAATTGAACTAGAAGGTCTAAAATTGCAGAATATTAATAATTTAAAATTAAACCAAACAATTTCCAACTTCACAATAAAAAAAATGTTTCAGTTTGAAATTTCTTGAATTGGAATTCTTCCTTCAAATTTGGAATAGAAATGTTCGAATTTCAAATGATTCAATTTTGAATAATTCAATTTCAAAGGATATTAGTTATAAATAGACCCAATTTAGAAAGTATTGCACTGAAACTTAAAACATTTTCAGCGCTTTCAATTTATCACCATATATTTAACTGGAAAAAGTTTCAATCATGCAGAGATATACAAGTTTTATCTGTTTAGTTCAAACATATTTTATTTCAAACGCTCTCAATTTGAATTTAAATATCTAATAATTCAATACCGATCACTTCGAATCATAATATTGTGTAAATATTCAGACTTTCAATTCCAAAAAAATTTGAACAATATTAAAATATTGAACTTGGCAACCTTGAAAATTCAATTTTTTCGATTTTAGGGTATTTTTACTTGTAATTACTTAACTACTCAGTTCAAGACATTTGTATTGTATTTCAAAAATACTTCTTGCAACGGATTTTTTTCTTGCTGTCGTTAATCACCATTTATTCTTAAATGGTTGAATTTTAATAAATCATGGATTAGTTCGAAGGAAACACTCCTTACAATACTACTACATATTCCAAATTTTGAGAATGAGTAAATAATTTTTGAACATAGATTCATTTTTTTTTGTTTAAATAATTATTTGAACGATTTCAGTAATCAGAAGCGATTCAATCATAGGATTCCAAATTATTCCATGTTCGAAAACTTCAATCAAAAGGTATGCAATTTTTAAACTTTAAAAAAATAATTGAGTTCTGGATATCCACAACAAAAAAGTTTTCAATTTCAACAATTTATATTTGAAAATCTTCTTGTCATCAGATTCAAAATTGAAGATGGAACGTTTACATTCTAAAATGATGTAATTTTGGATGTCTATTTCGGAGGATGTAGTTTAATTTGAAAGATTACCCAGAAAAATTCTTGAATATTGAATATCTGAAATTCAATACTCTATAATATTCAATGCGTAAAATATTTTCAATGTTTTTCTTCGAAAAGTTTAATTTCTAAGACTGTAAATTGAGAATTTTTCAATCATGAATAGTTTCAATTGAAGACCAATTAATATATTTGTTGGGATCGTTCGATGTTAAAGATTCAAATTTTAAAATGATTCGGAATTGAAGATTTAAAATAAAAAAATTACCCAAATTTTCCAATCTTGAATAGTTTCAATTGAAGATATACTCCAATTTTTTTTTGGAATCGTTTAATGTTAAAGATTCGAATTTTAAAGTGATTCAAAATTGAAGATTAAAAATATAAAAATTCCTCAAATGAATAGTTTCAATTGAAGATTCATTAATATATTTGTTGAAATCGTTCAATGCGGAAGATTACAATTTTAAAATGATTCGGAGTTGAAGATTTAAAATAAAAAAATTCCTCAAATTTTCCAATCTTGAATAGTTTCAATTGCAGATATTTTAATTTTTTTTTGGAATCATTCAATGTTAAAGATTCCAATTTTAAAATGATTTGCAATTGAAGATTTAAAGTAAAAAAATTTCCCAAAATTTTCAATTTTGAATAGTTTCAATTACAGATCAATTGATATATTTGTTGGAATCATTCAATGTTGAAGATTTATATAGTAAAATGATTCAAAATTGAAGATTTAAAATAAAAAATTCCTCAAATTTTCCAATCTTGAATAGTTTCATTCGAAGATCAATTAATATATTTGTTGTAATCGTTCAATGTTGAAGATTCGAATTTCAAAATGATTCAAAATATAAGATTTATAATGAAAAAATTCCTCAAACTTTCCAATCTTGAATAGTGTCAATTAAAAATTCATTAATATATTTGTTGAAATCGTTCATTGTGAAAAATTTCAATTTTAAAATGATTCGGAATTGAAGATTTAAAATTAAAAAATAACCCAAAATTTCCAATCTTGAATAGTTTCAATAGATGATCAATTAATATATTTGTTGGAATCATTCAATGTCGAAGATTTGAATTTCAAAATGATTCAAAATTGAAGATTTAAAATAAGAAAATTCCTCCAATTTTCTAATCTTGAATAGTTTCAATTGAAGATTCAAAAATATATTTGTTGAAATCGTTCAATGTGAAAGATTTCAATTTTAAAATGATTCGGAATTGAAGATTTAAAATAAGAAAATCCCACAAATTTTTCAATCTTGAATAGTTTCAATTGAAGATCCATTAATATATTTGTTGGAATCGTTCAATGTTAAAGATTCGAATTTTAAAATGATTCAAGATTGAAGATTTACCGTGAAAAAATTCTGCGAATTCTTCAATCTTGAATAGTTTCAATTGAAGATCAAATTATATATTTGTTGGAATCGTCCAATGTTGAAGATTTAAATTTTAAAAGATTCAAAATTGAAGATTTAAAATAAAAAAATTCCTCAAATTTTCCCATCTTGAATAGTTTCAATTGAAGATTTATTAATATATTTGTTGAAATCGTTCAATGTGAAAAATTTCAATTTTAAAATGATTCGGAATTGACGATTTAAAAT
>WSXT02098522.1:0-11511 GCA_011762715.2 Neuroterus valhalla
GCTTGCATATAAACTCGTGCGTTCCGCGCCTGAACATCGCTCGCTGCAAATTATTATGAGCACGGCCTTCATCTACGCGAACAGTAGAGATCTCTTTCTGGAATTCGTCAGGAATCAGAAAAAAAGGACCGTTCCTAAATAAGGCCGCGGAAAAGGCTGCTGAGGCTTTTTGTCTGAATGTTAACATCATAGTTAAAAACAATGCATTATATCATCAAGATTCCTAACTTTCGAAAGCACGAATGGAGAAAGCAGAGCCTTTAAACTCCCTGAAACAACATGAAGATACTGTGATGCAAAACAATTTTCACTGAATTCAAAAAGATCGATTCTTCTCAGCTTGGTCTTACGCCTCTTACGTCTTGAAGTTTCCAGTGAAAGGTAGAAAGCGTGTTTTGAATTCCATGAATGCTTATCGCATATACTATCCAATCGTCCTATTAACACAGAAATGACTCGTAATTGCAGACTTTATGCGGTTTTGAGAGTGCTTTACTATCACTCTTGTCCCTCATATAGCGTTGGTCGCGAGTAATGCCGAATTGAATAGAAGGAAATGTTTTCGACAATAGTCTCTATCCAATACACAATACTTGACATCGTGTTTGTCGGAAAGGAAGAACGAACCATGTTCGCGATCGAATTCTCAGCTCCGTCCGACTACAATATCACATTTGAAGAAATTGATAAAAGGGAGAAAAACAGAAGATTTCAATGAGCAGCAACAGTGACTCTACTGAGGACATCCATCTGAAATATTTGTTCTCATCATCGGTGCTCTTGAAGGTGCGACGCCTTAACTAGTTAGTAACCTTCAAGCCGTATCCGCGTGCCAGGAATATGTCATGGCAGTTGTCTGATGAATGCATAGAGCGGTCATCCTCAGGTCGCTTCGTGTCCTGAAGTCTCAGAAGGCCTAGACATTCATTTTGATTTTATCGCGCATGTTGCCGCTCATATTACGGTCGTGTCAAGTTTTCATAGGTGTAATTTATTAAAGTTCTAGTAGGATATTGTATCATCTTCCTAAATGTCGGTTGCTCTGTTGCGTTAGATAGCCTCTTCCTCTAAATTGATCCCATTTTTTGTTTCTCATTGCTTTACTCAACATGGAATTGTTTTACAATATTTTGATTCATTGATAAAACTTGGAATACGCGGAATCCCCTATGCTCGACTCCGCTAACTAGAACGAGTTACGCCACATTCGAGAAGGCTAACTGAAATAGCGGTGCGTGTATATGAGCTGAACATTTTATAATATAACCCATCAGATTTATTTTCCTATTTCTGAAATGTGGTCCCTAGTTCGTAATTCATTACTTTGTCCTAAATTGAGCTGGCGATTGTTTTGAAATTGGCTGTGAAGATGATGAAATTCGCCATAAAAAAACGCATGTATTGATTCCGGAATAATATTTTTGCTGCTATCTTCACGATGAGATACATTATACATCAGATCTAAGAAAATGAAAATGTTCTTTTCTAAAAAGCAAAAGAATTAAAAGTCTATATTTTCAAAATTTATGTAATAGCTCATAAAGCAATGGATTCACTGCTTATCATTTCTGTTCGTAGAATTGATATTAAATCGCAAAAACAGACGTGTACACATTCAGATGATTCTTAAAATGTATTGTGATTCTTACCAGATTCCTGAAAATCTACGACAATTTGCCGAATTACCTCCAGGGAAGTGGTTTGTTGGAGTAGATGACGCTGAAGAATACGTTATTGGATTTGCCAAAGAAGAACAACATGAATGTAGAATATATCCATTTGTCCGCGCTCCACATAAAAATGACAACGACCCACCAAGAATAGAATTTCTCATTGGTAAAGAATTTACTAGGAATCGGAATATTATAGAGAGGAATTATCCTCTTAATACTCATTTATTTGTAACCATTGGTCCAGTACCTATGTATACTGCTGAATTTACAGTTAAGCCGTGAAGAATTTTGTCAGAAATATGATATGTATTCAACTTAGCAGAATTCAGTCCTATGCTTCGAAAGCTGAAATGCGGTCACACCATGATAATATAAATTTGCAATCAAACTCTCATCTCGTTGACTTCCGCAAAAAAGGTTTTCTGGAGTTATACTCTTTCTTGACCAAGTGACTGGGTAGGCCTGAGCAAGCCCATTTGATCATAATCCGTCTGCAGACAATAAACTTACTTAGTGAGGTGAATTTCTGGATAAATAGGCGTACGTACAAACGAGATTTCCATAGCAACAGGTTTTTTCACCTTGCTTTCGGCTGAAATAAGCGATATCGGCACATGTCTTGATATAAAACAGGCTCGCGGTAGTTCCTGTACCGACAACCTTGTCCTGAATCGCTATCACGAATCTCTTCGTTTAGACAATTTGTTATTATTCATAACAATATTCTCTTAGACTAATGCTACAAAGTTGCGGTTTTTTCTGAAATTTCCAACTTTTTGTCCACTTTTTACTTGAAGTGACTACTTATTCAATTTAATTCAGCCAAAAAAATTGTGTAAACAAATTGTGAATGTTTATAGCTATTTTCTTCTAGATTATTACTACATAGTTGCGGGTTTTTCCTGAAATTTTAAAGTTTTTATTACTTTTCAATTAGAGCAAAGTAATGAATGATTCATGTTAAAAAACAAATTATTTGAACAATTTATTGTCATTGCTAATAATATTTTCTTTGCTTGATGATAGAAGCTTGCGGGTTTTCCTGACATTTATAAACCTTTTGCCCACTTTTCACTTGAATTAAGTTGATATTTATTTTAATTTAACAAAAATAATTGTGTAAAGAAATTACTATTGGTAATACCCATCTTTTCCTTGACTAGTGCTGAAAAATTGCGATCTTTTTCTAGAATATGAAGCTTTCTATCAACTTCTCACTTAGTGAAGTGATAACTAATGCGAGTTTACAAACATGCTTATTCAAACAATTTATTATTGTTCATGACCAATTTCTCTTAGATAAGTGCTAGAAAATTGAGCCTTTTTCTGAAATGTTCAACTTTGCTCTACCTTTTTAGTTGTGAACGAATAATAAATAAATATTAGTGAGATTCATATTTTACGAAGGATTGTATTTTTTTCAGTAAATTGTTTTTGTTCTTCTTTCAATGTTAAGAACAATAATTAAAACAAGAGAGCTCTTATACAAAAGAGACAAAAAGAAAGAATAGAATCATTAAAAGTAGGTTGGATGTCTAGGTCTTTAAATGACTTGTAAAAGTTTTGTTTTTAATTACAACGAGAAATGTATTGCAAAGCGTAAAAAAATAATCTGGAATTTCTCTCCAGGGAAGAAGGGGGTTGAGGGGGCCTAAAATTGAAATATTTGCAATTCCAAATTATTTCTACCACTTATCTAAGAGAAAATGGTCATGAACAATAATACATTGTTTAAATAAGCATGTTTGTTAACTCGCATTAATTATTACCTCACTAAGTGAGAAATTGATGAAAAGCTTAATAGTTTAGGAAAAAACCGCAACTTTTTAGCCCTAGTCTAAGAGAAGATAGGTATTCACAATAATAATTTGTCCAAACAATCATTTTTGTTTAATTGAACGATGTAGTATCGATCTAGAAGAAAAAAGCTATAAACATTCACAAATTGTTTAAAAAAATATTTATGTTCACTTTAATTGATTATTACCTCGCTCTAGCTAAAACGTTGAAAATAAATTTAAAAATTCAGAAAAAACCTTGACTTTATAACCCTTTTCTAAGAGAAAGTTGCTAAAGACAAAAATAAATTGTTTAAACAAATCGAATGAATATCTTATTATCAGTATAAAGTAGTATTTCGTGTATTTGAAATAATCTCGATTCATCTAATATTGAGATTTCTGAATGAAATTCACAAAAACATCTTTTTTTTATGGGAAATACGTGTCAAACTTCACGGGACTTGCGGCAACTCTAGATATTTTTTTTTCAAAAAAAAAAGAGTTAATTTTCTTGTGGATTCGAACGATTATTCCGGGCGTTTTGCATGAGGATTCGAAACAAATTTTTTTGGACCACCCTAATGTGCACGCTTGTAAGGTACTTGTACCAGAAGATGTGCACCATGACTGAACCTGGAGCTCTTTGATTACTAGATCTTCCCGAAACCGCTATAAGGTCCGAATCTGTCATGATAGTAGGCTCCATTACAGATTTCCCGTTTGCACCTCCCTTCCCTAGTAGAGACCACACAGCGTCTGAATTGTTTTTGTAATTATTTCCCCGAACACCTGACCAGTAGTCAGCCATGTCTCGTAATTGAGAACCTTCGGTGTGAAGCTGAATATTTTGCTCTTTACTTATTTCACGATAGTACCTCCTATCATCTGCCTGGATGATTTAATTTTGTTGCCTGCTTGCACTAATCTTATTGCATCGACGCAGTCTGGTAGCAAGAATATCAAGTCTCTGCTAATTAAAATTTATTATCTCATCTTCTATTGTTTGCGTCAGTGTCTCGATGTTCAGAGGTTTTCAACTAAAATAAATCAAACCGACATTATGTCCAAGCAGTACTGTCGTGCTAATAATAAATCCTGGATGTCAGAGCGTCAAAAATCTATTTTCCTCAAAAGTTTTTCAATCGGATTCCAAACAAAGCAGTTCTCCCTGAAAAGTCCAATTTTTCCTAAAAGTAATACTGTGAGTCGAAGTTTTGGAAAAAGCATTAATAGAAAGAATGGTTCAAGGACTGTTAACACTTTGGTTTTCTCCAGAAGGTCCTGTGGTTATAACAAGTATTCAAAAAGAACTAGGCATCAAGCAGCAACAAGGGGCAACAAGGGGAGTACGAGCATGTAGATATTGGACCAATGAAGACAAGTATCCGAGTATAATATAAAGATATGAGTCAAAACCATGGTTTCATGTGTTGGAGAGGTGTACAGGAGACACACGAGAAGAGAGAATGATAGGGAGAACAACATGGATTTTAGATATGAATGGTCAAGGGAAGGAGGAGATGGAGAAGCTGAAGATAAAAAGAGATATATGGTTTGAATGGATGAGGAAGGGCTAAAGATAATTACCCCCGAAGAAAAGATAAAATAGAATTGTGAGAATGAACTACAATCTTTAGATTTAGAGAACAGAAGCCCGATGCAAGATCGCGAAGGTCCATAGCGTCTAGAATCAAGAGTAATGTCAAGGCAATATTGAAGGAAATAGTTTGTAAGGTAGTAAATGAGGTTTCGTAGATAAGAAAATAAGCATATGCATATGTAGTAGTCCCGACTTCGTCGAACACTTAGTGAAGATAAGAAAATTTTTTCCTATCAATCCAACTCTGTTTATTACCCTTGACTCAAAGATTCGAACCTAAATGAAGATAAACAGTTTCGTAACTTATGATATAAATTACAATGAGAAAAGAGGGACATTATCTATGTCGTCACAGTCCGATTGCATGTTATGAGGATTTCAATAGTATATGATAATATTTAAACAAGAATTTAGATAAAAAATTCTAAAAACATATAAAAACTTTCTGAAAATCTTTGGAAATACTTTCGTGTGGGAATATTTAGAAATAGGATTTCATTGGAATGATAAATTTTTTGTTGATTTCACTTTATTAGAGATGTGACACTCCGGCTCTTTTATCTTCATTGCCCTAAATTGTTACTCTCAGGAAAATTGCAGCTGAAACTAATGCATACATTGTGCGATCAGTAATGCTATTGTACGAGAAACAGTCATAATAAGGAATCGTTCGTTTCATCAAGAATTCGGGAAGTTTTTCTCAATATTTTATAATTCATTTTCCAGGAGACTGTTGTTCTCGCCAATATCAAGCTCAAATGCAAAGCCAATTTGATAAAGGAGATGTTGAGCCCATTACTGTATGATCGCGAAGTGTGGCTTGTTTCCTAGAGAAGGTGATATTGTAGGTCCTATCCAAATATCCGTGTCTTGCTAGGGTGATAAACATGTCCATTATCCACACACGAATAATGTCCCGTCTCATATAACTCATCAATCGATGCAAAGAGCAAGTAAGTCATCAAACGTATAGCTTGATGACGTCCACATATTCATAGTATCTACAATATTTAGGTTTATGGAGTGATCAGTTGGTCGTGGGGGTTAAGGCATGAGCTTTGGATCCACGCTGTCTGGTTGGGGGTTCGATTCCCGCCTCAAACTCTGGAAGAGTTTCGGCGGGACACGGAGAGTCGTAAGCCCGTTACCTCAAGAGTTCCCTAAGTTCCCTAAGTATTAAGTAGCTGTTGCTCTTGGTGGTTCGGAACCCATCTTAAACTGTAGGTCCCCCTCACCTCTAAGATAGTGATGAGGTGTGTAAAGGAATAGAGAGAAGGTTATGCTGAAACTCTAAAACCCGTTACAGGGAAAGAGTATAAAACAATATTCCCATTCCAATATTCAAGTTCATCTCCAAGATCAGAAGTGCAACTAATAGATAGAGTAGGGACAAACTATGTATCTCTGTGAGACACTACTCCTTTTCTTATATTAAACCGATAGATTTCTCGTATTATGATTATCATTTTAAGTTGACTGCTTAGATAAAAAGCAAACTATTCAAAGTATGTGTTTCAAATTCCAAAACGTTGCAGTCTGAGGGATAGGTGCTAGTGGTTTACTGCTCCATATACCTCAGAAAACTATCAGAAGAAAACTAACGTAATTTCCTCTACGTCTACAGCCAGCTTCCAATTAGTAAGGATTCAGAGTGACGTCTGAAAAATGTTTTTTTTTGTATACGGAAGCATGACTAAAGAGGCCTAATAAAGTTCTAGGAATTAATTTTATCTCTTATAAGGTGATGTACCATCCGTTCAGGTGGTTTTGTGATTGCATCTAGAATCGAGACGGCGAAAAATTTGTTGAGAAGGGTTAGGTCCAAGACTCTCGGATTTAGTCTGATGACAACCATCCCTCATGGATTATGGGACATTGAAGCTTGGAGGTGGGACTTATAAGTATTCGTAAGGACGAAAAAGTATTCGGACGCGCTGAGTGGTCATTACAATAAAGAATTCTTCATTCTCGACTGCATTTGATCTCATCGTATTCATTTACTTGATGATCAATGTATAAAAGATGTCCAGGAAAAAAAGTTTGTAACATCAAATATTAGAGAAGAAGTACTTTCCGGGGAAGGAGATACTGTTCTGAAAAACGGCAGGTTGGTAAGTAATTCGGGAGGTTGTTGGAACAAAGATGCGAGTCTCAGGAAATACGCTCTGAAGGTAGAAAGCTCAGTCGTCTCAGAAGAAGCCATACATTTTCATTTACATTCCCGATTTGATCGAGTTATAATCTTATTGATCATAGGCATCGCGGATTCGAGTTTGAACAAAGTTCCTGAGCTTTCTGAATTCAGCTGGTATAACCGTATTTTCGGTTCAAATTGCTAATCAAAGTATATCATCACGTTATTCCATGAATACCTGGATATAAGAATTGATGCAAGAAAAATATGTCTCTTCGCATAGAGATTTGAAAAAACAAACAAATCTCGTCGAGGTCATGATTTTTTATCAAAATAATCTGTATGATGTGTGAATGTATATGGAACTGTAGATAGTCCTGAAGCGTGCACAACCAATATTGTGAGGGAAAGATGTAAATGTGTAGACAACTGATCAGAAATTTTATTGTTTGTCTAAGAAATCCCTCAGATCATGGAGTCAAGTCAAGCAATAGTACATTCACTACCAACAAAACACCATAGAACCAAACATTTCCAATGGAAAATGATAACAGCTCCAAAACATAACCTACATGATCGAGATTTACCATTTCTTAATTGAAAAGGACGACCAAAGCGTTGTCGAAACGTCTATTGTACCATGCTCTGAGGGATTCCTAAGACAAACAATGAAATTTCTGACCAATTGTCTACACGTTTACATCTTTTCCTCTAGTTACCTACCCTGGTCGAAAAAAACACCATACTCTAAGAACTACCAATATTATTCTCGTGATTAGGTTGTGTGCGAGGATTTCTAATCCAGGATCCCTCGCATGGGAGGCATAATGTAGTCAATAAATAAAACTCGTCAACCTAGTAGTCCTATCCTCAATCTAAAAAGACTCAGTGGACGAGTGATTCGACGAAGAACTTAGTCTCCCCATAGCACCTCTGATGCTGTAATGGAGGTAGATGCAGACTTTATCCCTTTTCCTGGCATCTCTGTCCCTACAGCATGGGATATATTCAGCAAGAGCAACTGGACAGAAAACAGTAGTTAGAGTTCAGTCAAGTTTTTCAGATAGCTATGATACATTTACAAGCTGAAATAATGCTTGCATTGGGGGTAAAGAATAAAAAGTGTCTGATCATTCAACGGATAAATTGATAAAAATATCATAACTCAAATGGCAATTAGTATACATGATGGATGAGATAAGAGCAGCAATATCTTAGTGAAGTATAGATGCGTGGAATATAGATAGAAAATATTTGTCAAATTGTCAATTTTTCGCAACGTTTTTTTTTTATTTCGAAACGAATTTCGAAACAAACCTTGAATTTGACCCACGCGTTACATGACCGTAAAGGCAGTTCTCTCAGGGAGACCTGACGACGGGTTTTTCGTGCCTCCATGGCTCTAACCCTGAAAGCCTCTTTGCTCTTTTTTTCACATCTTCATAGCATATTATTGCGAACACTCATCCTTCTCTCTGCCTTAATTTATCATCAACTTCCATAATCTCTTTTTTTCCTCCGTTTCAAATTCATTTTTTCAGATTTCCTCATACTTTCTGGATATGCTTGATTGTATTTGTGTTCTGGAGAGGTAGGCAGCTATAAAGGATACCATGAAATGTTATAAGATTTCACAAAAAATCAACATATTTGCAGTTTCAATAGGACTTCACAGGAAATCAACAAGTTTCCGAAAGATTTTCTGGAATTCCAAGGAATTTTATAGATCGATATGGATTTCGAGGGATTTCATAAAATTTCGATATTAGAACTTTAACGGAATTTCCAGGGGGTTTACGAAATTCCAAAGGATTTTATTTATCGTAAACTCAAAGCACCTTTTCAAATAATGTATCTATATAATTACTAGTTGACAACTTTTTTGCTCAGCTAGTCACAAATCCAAAACGATTGCAAACGATGACAAAAACTACGAGGATTGACACTAGATAACTTGGAAGGTGTACCACAGATTACAGCAATGTTGAAAAACCCGTAACATTCTGCCCAACCAAAATACTTCCTAAAGTTAAAGTTGCCTACGCTCTTGTCCCGACTTCCAGGCCACCTTTTGTCCCTTATAGGAAAATATATTGATACCGTCTGGGATACGATAGCCTAGTATCGATTTTCCTTGTTTACGTGGGGCATCAATCTTCCTCATGAAATATGGTTTGAAATCCATGCGTTTTATAAAATTCTAGAAACAGATGGATTTCCAATTGAATGGGTACTCGTTCTCAAAAAAGCCCTCTGCCAAAGATCTAGGAGGCTGGAATAGTCCTTGTCATCGGAAGAATCATCATCGCTATGTCTACGTTGTGAAATCAAAAATAAAACTGGATTTTTCAAAATTCAAATCAAGTTAATTTCTGGAATGGTTCAGGATACCTCTTGTACGCAGGCTGAAACCAGAACGATCACGAGGAATAGACAAAAGGAGAATGAACAATGAGAAAAATAACCAATTCTGAATAAACAGATTCTTTGAGTTCAATATATTCTCGATCCCTTTGTTAGCTTCAAAGCAAATTTCTTCCCGGAGCGTTTTAATTACTTTTTTTTGGAGATTTCTGATTATATTTGAAAAGAAATGAGCAATTGAGGTACGATGCAGCTCAAATTTAGAGATCATAATTATGCTGATGGCAAGTGAAATTCATTGTTTATCCATTGATAAAATTGGAAATGACCACCAGAGTAGCCAAGAGTACAAGCGATAGTTATCTTTCAAATTCTCCGACAATTCATTCTAATTATTGAAAAATATGGTCAACCGTGTGATCCATGAATAACCTGATGTCTATCGGTTTATTTTTATTCTAGTTCTTATCTGAGAGATATAAACATGGATTGAACTTGTTCTTTCGAGATGTTTGTATTTCCTGAATCATGTAGCAAAAATAAGGGAACAAAAGCATTCCATAACTTCAAAAAGTGTTCATATATGAAATGAGATCTCCAATATACTAGCGGGTTCATGAGAATGGTTTCAGATTTGAAGCATTTGTCATGATTAGAAATTTGTGATGAACTCAATACAATTCAAAGGATTCCCAAGAAGAGATTCTTCGAACTTTCAAATATTTCAAGGGAATTCGGAGTATTTTTGTGAGATTCCCTCATCATCACGAAGTCTTGCTCAGACACGTTCTGAGACCTTGCAAAGGGGGCTCAGGAGGGTGCTTTATCAAATTTTTCTAATGATCAATTCTAAGTAATAAAAACGTATGCACTGTTTGTATTATAATCGATGAAATAATCAATCCTTTCAATTTTCAATTCACTTTCGGTGCCTATAAATATTAAACCTCAAAATCATAGTTTGTGGAATCTGCCGGATAAGAATTGGGTTCATCGTTTGCTTAATTTCCTTATAAAAACGCTGATGTTCAAGATTATGAAGTGAAATGATAATCTTCAGAATCCTTGTATATTTGAGTGAAGAGAAACAAGTGTACACGATACAATCACGTGTGGAAGATATGAATTTCGTTTGTCTTGTGGGATATGGGAACACGTTGCAGATGACGTGTAGCAATTCAATTTGTCTGCAAACACTGGAACGAATTTTCCGCATCTGAAAAATAATCATATTGCTGATGCATGACGACGTCATTACACAAAGATCAGTAATAGAAAATTGGTTCACAATTGAGTAAACTCCCTTTGTTATTCTTTACTCGACGATTTGAGCTTTAGAGGAGAAGAAACTTTCCGTGCATTTATTCAAGATAAATTGATAGGAGTCAAGAAAACAATTCTCAATATCATGACACTTTAACAATATCTGGAAAGAATTCAGATATTAAATACTTACATCGATCAATGAATTTCGATATTATCCACTAGAGATAATCAACTAGCTGCGACTCCTCTTAGAATCATTGAAATACAGTTATTTTTCGAAACAATAATTTATTTTCATTTCGAGGGTCGATATCATTATCAGTTACGTAAATTCCAAAAATGATCTTATAGATTTGCTCGGTTTTATGTTCTCGTATATTACATTATAAGGAAGGTAATCATTAGAAGCAGATCAATGTCCTCCTATATTTCTTACAAAATTATGGAAGCGGTGAGGAAAATCGCTATACATAAAATATGTTAATAAATACCGGATGGTTTGGAATTATTACTTTTGTTAATTCCTCATGTTCATCCTCATCCTCATTCTTATCCTCATCCTCATCCTCATCCTCCTAATCCTCATCCTCATCCTCATCCTCATCCTCATCCTCATCCTCATCCTCATCCTCATCCTCATCCTCCTCCTCATCCTCATCCTCATCCTCATCCTCATCCTCATCCTCATCCTCA
>WSXT02098533.1:0-11510 GCA_011762715.2 Neuroterus valhalla
CTGAGTGTACGCGACAGATCTGGGTCTTTTTTTGAATACGTTATTACGAAATTTCTCTCACCTTCCCAAATTTCGTTTTGGAAAGTTTTTTTGGGGAATCTAGATTATTTTTGGAACACCTACAAAATTTCATGCCTGCACGATGAATGAATAACCCTGGCCAGTGGTGTCATTGTTGATTTTATTACATCGATATGTCGATTATCGTTTTACAGAAATGGCTAGGATATAACGTCTGTTATGCATTTTTACATTCCCATCAGAGAAGGAATTAGATTTGTGTAAAACTCTACATCCCCCCGTTTTTTTCATATGTTCACGTTTCAAGACACCCTTAACCCGAAGAACAGATTTTTTCGAACGTGCCTCTCTGTATGCCTGTATGTATATATATATATATACAGGCATGTATATATACACACACACACATGTCACATGTCTTGCTTCTTCTAAGTTATCTGCAAATTATTTTTACTGTGATATTGATTAATTCAGCTTTTTTAATTGAGTGTCATTTGTTCAATTAAAGAAAATATCATAAACAAATACACTGTTCATGCATTGATATCATGGATAACGAATTTCCATCCCTGAACGTAACTTTCACTGCAATTTGTAGATATTTAGACTACAAATCAAGAAAAATCAACGATTTTCTTCTGCCTTTAAGTTGGCCAGCTGCGTATATGTACAAATAGCTCGCTTATTACCGTCAATGTAATGTGAAAACAATCAAGAAAAAAACGTATCTTTCTATCTAAAATCTGCTTACTGTTAATTTCTTTATATAAGTTGTTTATAAAATAACTTCTATCATTTTTAATCCAATATTCTTACAATTCGTTTCAAAATTTCTGCATGGAGATCATCTTGGGAGATGAACATGTTATTTCTTGCATATACCCTTATGGATTAAATCCAAAAGATACAGGAAAAAGGAGAACATTTTTCAGAGAATTTGAAAAATGTAAAACTTTATATCTTTCATCAATTTGCATTCAACAACAAACCTTAGACGATTTACAAAAATTAAATATCAGACTTGAAAATCAATTCAATTCCTACTCCGACCGTCAAATTATGTAAAGAGATATTATGTAGGTCTTACGGTCTTCAAATAGTCTCCGGCAGTGTAACCGAAACGTTAGATTCATGAACGAAAATTCAATTAGTTTCTTTTTTTATTTTATTTGAAAACCATAAGACCTACATAACCTCTCGTCACAATTTTAAAAAATTCGTAAATTACTCTTTACTGATTCTTTAAGAATTCAATAATAGCATTTCACTCTGGTGATAGGTCTGAGATTTTTATTGTGACAAACAGAGGAGCTTACACAAGAGTCTTTATTGGGATTTCAGGGGGAGAGCTTCCTGGGTTTTCCCATGAGTTTTGACGTGAACACCGGACCATTAGTATTGTGGTTTTGAAAATAATAAAAATGGAAAAAAAACGAAAGAGGAAGCAAGGAAAAGGAGGAGTTTTGGAGGTGGCTTTCTCGTATATCTTTCTTCTTTTTCATTTCATGTTTTATTAGGGTGGCCCTTTTTTTTACTTTTCGAATTTCTCCCTTCCCGCCCTCCATCACCAGTTTTTGCTTAACGAAAATTATCTCCTCTTGATTTGAGCAAAATCGGTTAATATTTAGAGGTGGCGCAAAGACGATGAAGTTCCCCATTGATTTAACATGAGAAAAAAATCAGCTTTTGGTAATTCTGATCTTTTAACGCCATAATACGTCCAATAATTTCCACGTCTCAGTATGTTGTTCATAATTCATCGGAAAATAAGAAACACTCATAAATTTTATGATTAAATGATTTTAAGCCACTCTTAGTGATCCCAATAAAAACCCCATAAGTACCAAATTTCAATTTTACGTGAAAATGCGGTTTATTGACGTTTTTTAAAAGTTTTTTCCCTCATGAATAATCATTTAACATTCATTTTAGAACCCCTGGACATTTTTTAATTAGTATTCAATTGTTTGACTAATTTGAATTTGTTTGAACATTTGTTCTTCTAGGATAATTCGCGTAATTAACGTATTTTCTGGACTGCATGAGTGTTGTTTAATTAATGATAACGATGACATAATTCTTTTGAATAATTTCACGACCATTTAAATTTTTCGTTTTCGTTGCAGTATATGCTTTATCTGAAAAAGCAAGAGAAACATTTTATCTCAATAAATTTTCAACAGATTTTACTAATATTAAGTGGTAGCTTGTTATTTAAGAACACATACAGATGTTTGAGCAAACTTGAATCGTTTAAAAAAATTTTCTTGTTCAAATCTTTCAACTTTTTCTTTCTTTCGGAGGATGAAAAAGCTTAGAATTTTTAGAAACAATTTTTTTTGTTTTCTGATTTTATGTGTTTTCCATCATAGAACAAAAAAAAATTGTTTAAACATTCCAAATTTTTTCAAACATTTACATGTGTTCTTGAGAAAAAAAAATTAAAGATATCAGTATCTGTAGGAAGTTCACTGTGGTAAAATGTTTTCCATGCTTTTTATAGGTAGAGTCTAAACTTGAACAACAACTGATTATTATATAGTTGTTAAGTTATTGAAATAAACTATTTTATTGTTATCATTGATTAAATAACTCGTACCGTCCAGAAAATATATTTATTTTGCGATTTACCTTGTAATACAGATGTCTAAATGAATTGGAATTGTTTAAACAATTGATTATAAGTTTCCAAATGATTGAGAATTCCTAAATTATTGTTTGACGATTATATCATATGAGAAAAAAAACTTTTAAAGAACATCAATCAACCGCAATATTGCGTGAAATTCAAATTTATCACTTATGGGGTTTTCTTGGGGGACCCGTAAGAGATGTTTGAAATCATTCAATCTCAGAATTTATGATCGATTCTTATTCCCTAACGGATCCTGAACGACGTACCTAAATACAGAATTATCTGTAGCATATTATCGCGTTTAATATTAGATTCACAGGCAGCTGACTTTTCCCCATGTTAAATCAATGAGAAACTTCTGCGTCTTTGCGCCACCCCTAAATAATAACCGATTTTGCTCATATTTGGAGATAATTTTTTTTCAGGCATTCCAACAAAACTGGGGAGGGGTTAAGAGCAGATTTTTTTTAATTCACCTAGTATGAATGAGAACCACCCTAATGTGCATTTGAGGGTGTTTTTGTCCAAACCCAGTCGTTGTATCCTCGCAGTTAATCAAATATCAATAGTGTTATAGGAAGGGTTTGAACGATTAAAGTTGAGTTACAAAAAGCAACGCTTGTTAGTGCCAGGTTTGAAGTTTTAACTAGAGCCTGGCTTCCATTCGAAAGAGTAGAAACTTCGAATTATAGAAAATTTAAAAATTCGAATAATCGAATATTTTCAACATCAAAAGAAAAGGAATTTTAGCCGGGTCCAAAATGAAAATTCAATTCAAATTCGAAAAATCTGTCCGCTGCGCAGGCGCATTCTCATCCCGCGCTTCGCTCGCAAGTTTGTGCGCGCCGAGGGCGCGCGGCTTTCGGATCTCGTGCTTCGCGCTCCATAATGAATGTACCTCGCGCTTCGCGCTCGGGTTTGAATTTACCTCACGCTACGCGTTCGGTCTTTTAACTTCCGTACAACTGTGTATAGAGCTCTTGAAACTGAAAAGTAGAATGTCGGCTGCTGTATTCGATGATTGTGAATTATCTTTTCTTGAAGCTTCTCTGGCTTTAACGAATACATTCTCTTCGTGTGTCTCGTGCTGCACACTCGATCAAAATCTGTCCGAAACGCGAAATTTTCTATATTACCTTTGACTCTAATGCATCAAATGTATATAATATTAATTTATATACCTCGTACCTTGATTTGTTTAAAAAATGTAGATAGTTTATTTCTAATATTATTATAATTGCAATTGGAATAAAAGCAAATGAGGACAGTTTTTCTTCTCAAACTTTTCTTTGTATCTTCTTAGGTTTTGCCAGAAACTTGGCTTTAGTTTAAAATGTTGTTTTTTGGATTTATACCAAAACTAGGCATGTCATGAGAAAAAAAAATTAACAAAATTTGTAGATGTTCTTCCAAAGAACAATTTTGTTCTTTAACTGGAATTCTTTTATTTTTAGACCATTCTTGCAGGAAAAACAAAAACTACATGCCCTATCGAAAAATGATTGAGAACAAACTAGTTTTTCATCATTTTTCGTGCGATCGAAATTAGAATTTTCGATTCTTCGAGAAAATATAAAAAGTTGTTTTGGTGATCTTATACGGCTTCCAAGAAGAAAACTATTTCCTTTTGACTTTTTTTCAATCATGCGTTGTTTGGGAGAAAATTCTCATTTTCGTTTACATTTTTGAATTTTGGAAATTCCACTACTCTGTCAATTTTGTTTCTAACCAAAAAAAATCGTTTGGATAAATTGTTCCACTTTTTACCCATTAAAAGAAGCCATATTTACAATTTTTGAGTCTTGGAAAAAGAAGCACGAAGAAATTTCTAAATCCCCCTTCCCCTTTAATTTTTCGTCCAAAATAGCTGGTAAACGAACTTGACCTGTCTTTTTGGTCCCTGGGAATGTGTGCAAAAGTACGATCGAATATGATTATTCATTCAAAAGTTATCGAGTTCACAGAATATTTTCCATTATTTTTTGTGCGATCAAAATTGGAATTTTCGATTTTTCGAGAAAATTCAAAAAGTTGTATCTACGATCTTGTACGGCTCCCGAGAAGAAACCTTTCTTCCCTTTACGACTTTTTTTCAATCTTGCGTTGTTTGGCTAAAAATTCTCATTTTCGTTTATATTTTTGAATTTAGAAAATGCCACAACTCTGGAAATTTTGTTTGTTTAAAAAAAATCATGAGGATAAATTGTTTCACTTTTCATCTGCTTCAAGAAACCGTACTTACAATTTTTTAATCTTGGGAAGAAAAAATTCCAGACAAATTTTCAAAATGCTCCCCCTCTTTTAATTTTGATCCAAAATAGCTGGTTAACGAACTCGACTTGTCTTTTTAGTCCGCAAAATGGGTGCCAAAGCATAATCAAATATGATCATTCTTTCGAAAGTTGTCGAGTTCACACAGTATTTTTCAGTATTTTTTGTGCGATCAAAATTGGATTTTTCGAGAAAATTCAAAAAGTTGTATTAACGATCTTGCCATGCTTACAATTTTTGAGTCTTGGAAAAAGAAGTCCGAAAAATTTTCCAAAATGCTATCCCCTCTAATTTTTCGAGTAATACGAGGAAAAATCCAGTCATGATATCCGTTCAGAAGAATTTTCAATAACAATTTAAACTGTTTACCTTTTGTTTGTATCGTTAAAGTGTAATTTGAATGGTTCGCTCAAACCAAATGATAAAGATAAATTCATAGGACACTCATAAATTACCGCAATGTCTAAATATTATTCAACTGATCTTAAATTTTCTATGCATCTCTATTTTATCTGGCATCAACAAAACATGAACAAATAGGGTGATAATGAAAAAAAAAACCTCCATAATATGCACCACCCTACAATTGTACATTTCCCAGAAACGTTTTGGTGAAGAAACAGCATCATCTCCTTCTTGGGAGTGGATGAGCATATGATTCTCCCAGAGGCGCATGCGCCAAGGGTGGTTAGTGGGTTTGGCAGGGGATGGTTGGACAGAGATCGCTTGTACAAGGGAGAAGCTCTTGTAGGCAAAAGGTACGGAAAAAACGGGAAAGAGGGGATTCCCGCAACTGCCTAGCTCAGCCGCTCAGTGTTCGCTCGAACGCGGTTTTAGCCGTATCGTTCTATGCGTTCCACTTCGTCGTGATGGGAGCATCTAACGCAAGTAGAATCCGCGAGTTGCCTCGGTAGCCCATTTCCCATAAATTATTTTTTCCCCCTTCGAGTTCCCCCAAAAGGGTCACCCAACCCTTTACCCCCCTCTCAAAAAGTGCACTCAAAATTTAAAAAGTTTCAGTTGAAAGAAAATTGAAAAAAGTGCAGACACAACAAAGTGTCTGAGAAGGATCATGCCTGGGAGCGTGAAAGTGGAGGATATAGTGTGACAAGTGGGAATTAGTGTCGCGAGTGTTGTGTGTAAACAAGCGACTCTTTTTGATGTATTGGCATATTGGTTAATCACAATCAGTGAGATTTAGTATTATTGTTAGTTCGGAGTTTTCAGGAAAAGAGGGATATATGAGTAGAGATGACACTAAGTAGATAAAGTCATATTGATAGACAGATGTCATAAATAAATCTGATACAGAGCACTAAATTCATATCGTTAAAGACACAACTAAGATAAACAAAGGAAAGGATAACAACACAAGCTTGGGCATGATCTATTGATCAGTATAAACAAATTATCCAAATAAACAAAACAAGACATGACAAGTTGCATTAAAGATATTACAGTGAAAATGATCAGATAATCAGTTCATAAAAAAATTGAAAATGTCAGGGAATTACTCAGTCTCGTGTGAGGCGGGTTTAATGATTCCGGTATGGTATCCCACCGATAATCTGAGCATGTTGGACATAATCTTCCGGGGTACAGTCTACTTCCTAGTTTTGATGTATCTTTTCATCGGAGTTTCGATAGTAAGTGACAGGTTCATGGCAGCTATCGAGGTAATAACCTCAAAGGAAAAGGAACTGGTGGTCCGGAGACAAGGTCGAGAACCTCAGATAATAGTGGTGAGGGTGTGGAACGAGACAGTGGCGAACCTTACCCTGATGGCGCTGGGGAGCAGCGCCCCAGAGATCCTCCTCTCGATCATAGAGATCTATGCCAAAAATTTTGAAGCTGGTGAACTAGGTCCAGGAACTATAGTAGGTTCAGCAGCCTACAATCTTTTCGTCATCATTGCTCTTTGCGTTTTTGTGATCCCCTCCAATGAGAATAGGAAGATCAAGCATCTTCGAGTCTTTTTTGTCACAGCTACCTGGAGCATCTTCGCTTATGTCTGGCTCTACATGATCCTAGCTGTGTTTAGTCCAGGTGTTCTGGAAGTTTGGGAGGGGATTTTAACCTTTTTATTCTTCCCGGCTACTGTCTTGACTGCCTATGTTGCTGATCGGAGGATGCTCATTTATAAATATCTGCACAAGGATTATAGAATGAACAAGAGGGGTGTGATTGTGGAAGTAGAGGGTGGAGACTCTGATGGAGGAGTAGAGTTGGAAATAAAAGCCCAGCATGATGGAGTCCAGGGACATGTGGATAGATTTGCCGATGTCAATACTCAAGAAGCCAAAGAGTTTGAACAGACTAGGAAGGATTATATCCATACGCTGAGAGAGCTGAGAAAAAAGAATCCACAGTTGAGTCTGGAGCAACTGGAGGTGATGGCTCATGAAGAGGTTTTGGGAAAAGGACCTAAAAGCAGGGCTTTTTATAGGGTCCAGGCTACGAGAAAAATGGTGGGTGCAGGAAGTTTGAGTAGGAAGATTAGTGAAAGGGCCCAGAGCGATTTGAGTGAGGTAAAAGCGGAATTGCAGAGAGCTGAGGCTGAAAGTATGGATCTTGAGAATGTGAATGCTCAGAGGGTGTATTTTGAACCTGGGCATTATACGGTTATGGAGAATGTGGGGACCTTTGAGGTTGGAGTCAGCAGAATTGGAGGAGATATCAATCATTACTGTTCTGTGGATTATTACACTGAAGATGGGTCTGCTGAGGCTGGGTCTGATTATGTAACTGCTAAGGGAACCTTGAAGTTTGAACCTGGAGAGACAAGGAAGACTATCAAGTTGTCGGTCATTGATGATGATGTCTTTGAAGAGGATGAACATTTTTATGTCAGGTGAGGGGTTTTATGGTTTTCATAAGGGTTCAAATTGCTGTTGATGAAAATATGTAAGAAACATAGAGGAAGAAGGTAAGCAGAAGAAAATTAAATACAAGTACAAACCAAAAATATAGATATTGAACAAATTACTAGGTGCACAATATATATTTCTGGACATCTCATTTCCAAAATTTCATAAATGAACCAAGCCATGCTGATTATGTGTTTATGATTGTAGTTATGGTTATAGTATAAGAACTTCAAAATTGGTTAGTTTGGAAGAATATTTCATTGACTTTATATTTGTTAACATAAAAGGCTCTAGAGAAAAAAACGTCCAATGTAATTATGCAAGATCCCTGATAGGTTTCACTGAAGTATCGAATGTAAGATTTATCAGTGGAATTAAAAATTGTTCAGTTTTGAACTACTCTTACTTCTAGATTCGACATAAAAACATTTTTGGAAACTTCGAAACGTGTCGTATCTTGAATCATTATCCAGATGGAAACGTTTCATCTTGTAGCTTTCATGAATATCCGGTTTCTTTGTTTGAGCGTAACCAAACTGCAGATCATTTTGACTCCAATGTGGTTTTCCCTTCTGTAGTTCACTCTATGCGTAGTATACAGATCGACGATCAGCAACCACTAACATGTAATTGGCTCCTCGAGCCCTCAGTTCTATTTATGGAAGGCTAGTTTAATTATACCATTGTTCATAAACCTAAGTCTGTTATTTAATTTATCTACACATTGTACAACATGTAAGCTTCTCCAATAACAGAGACTCAATTACCTTCCGAAGTTTCTATGCCTAATCGAGACAAACATTTTTCAAATTACCACAGCTCAAAATTAAGACCTTCATTGTTACGATTAATTGAACAAAAATAAGAGGTACTTTTTAATTTTTGATTATTATATCTATATTTGTAATTTTTATATTGAATATATATCATTATTCTTTCCAACGAAGATGGTAGAAATTCATACATTATTTATAAAAATGAATATAAGTATTTTGTGGATATAAAAAGTTCTTCATAACATTATACTTCACACAGGAAAACTTACAGCTCTTGTTTTTAACAAATTAGACTGCAAAGAGTTTTTCGATGTCAATTCGAGGTAGCAGCGATTGTACAAGATAAATGTCTACAACTTTCAACTCGAGACGGTCAATTCGGACTCTACAAGATCATACTTATTGAAAACTGAATAGGTATAACAAATTCAAACTCAACTGGTTGAAACTCAAAACGTTAAATTACCAAGAAAAAAATTTTTTTTTATTGCGATTTTTACTAAACTCTAGATAACAAAACTATGCATGACCAAATACCACATGAGATGATTCAATTAATTTTTCTTCTAAACCCTGCACCGTAGGAATCTACAACAACATATACATTGAAGTTCGCGAATTTGGATACAATCTACACAATCAAGGTGCTGAATAAAAAATTAGAATAAACCTATTTTTTAAATCACGACACATGTAATTGTTTATTTTTATTGGTGGTATTCATACTAGATTTTTGATACACGACATGCTATGGAAATATTGCTTTTAGATGCGTGCTTGCACTAATAGCTTTTCGAGCAAGTTCCGGCGTTCAAAAATAGACCTCAGAATTATCATTAAAATAGATTTGACAGTGATTGGAGGGTTACGAACTTTTTAAACCTGTGTTTCGAACTGAATGAAATTTCATTTCCAATATCTTTCTTTATGTTTATATTTTAATTTATTTGTCCTTAGTTTCGGTTTCCAGTGTTTGGATTCCAACAGTGATTTCTTTTTGTAATAAAAATTTTATTCTGTCACTATTCTCGTGTGTTATGGAGATAACAACTTCACGTGAATGTTGTTTTAACCATTTAAAAATGTATTTCAAAGGATCTAATCAGATATTTTTTCGGACATTGGATAACATTTGATAACATTGCACAATTGTTCACACAATCGGGTAAAATATGTTGGTTTTTCATCTTTTCTGAAGAAGAACGATACCTTACTTATGAGGGAAAAAACATTTTGAGTGAAAATTGCTTATTCATAAATAGTTATTGTTCAGTTTTATTAAGTTTGAAATATATTTTTAAATTACTTTATTAAATATTGTACTTGTTTTCTTTCCGAATTCATAGTGTATAGTGTATTCCAAATTCATTTGTACCAAGAGCTTTTGAAACTGAAAAGAAAAACTTCAACTATACAGTAATTTGAAGATTGTGAATACATAATTGTCTGTGGACAGTTTATAAGAATTTCTATCAAATTCCTGCAGTGGACTGGTGACCCATTCAGCGTCAGAATAACCAATAATAATTCGTTTACAATTATAAAACGTAAACGAGTTTAGCTTACCCCGAAAGGGATTGGGCTTAATGGTATAATAATAATATTAAAGTTTCTCCAGCTTTGACAAATACATACTCACTGCGTGTCTTGTGCTTCGCACTCGATTAAAATTTATACGGAACTCAAACTTTCGTATATTATCTTCAACTCTGGAATATTAAATATGTATTATGTTATTTTTTATGTATCTTGTACCCTGTTGCTTTTAAAAAAATTCAGTTCATTCAACTTTAATATTATTCTTACGATAAAAACTAAAACTACGCGTCCTATCAAGAAATTATTTCCAAGAAATTTGGAATTTTTTTTTCGGGCGAAGAATTTTTCTTTAAACTTGCGTTGTTTTTCCAACAATTTTTATTCTTCATTTTTGAATTATTTTTTTACGATTAGAATGAAAAAAATGATGAGAACGTAATACGTATCCAAACGATTAATAACACATTTGTAACTCTTTTTTCGGTGGAGAATTTTTGTCTGTTCGTTTTTCTCTTAGCTCGTGTAGTTTGTCCGAAAATTAAATTTTTTCACATTCTCATTCTGAATGAGAAAGTATTTGGTTTTATGCGAAAAATGACTTTCGCGGATTTAATGAAATCTCCACGTTTTGAGACCACCTGAGTAAAAAAAAAAACATTTTTACGAAGGTGTCTGTCTGTCTGTAATCTGTGAACTCGATAACTTTCGAAAGGATGATCATATTGAATTGTGCTCTGGCACACTTTTTTAAGAACGGAAAAGAAAGCACGAGTTCGTTAACCAGCCATTTTCTACCAAATGTTCTGGTTTTATCCATCGAAATAGCTTTTTGAAAAATAAAAAATGCACATTTCCGCTCAAACTATGCAAGGTGCAAAAAAATGTTAAAGACCAAAAGTATTCATTTTAAAAAGATCGAACAATTTGTAAGATACCACTTTTTCATAAGGTGCATAGTTTTTGTTTAAATCGTGAAAAATCTTACCAAAAGTGAAAAAATTTCATTTTTCAGAAAAACTATGTGAGATACGAAAAAAATGAAAAGCACTAAAATTATTGAACTTAAAAAAATCTACAAATTTACTCCGAGATATTTTTCGACAGGAAGTATAGTTTTTGTTTTGATCGCGATAACGCACTTCCAAAAATAAAAATATCATTTTCTAGCTATATAATGAGAGACAAGAAGAAATATTGAATAGAAAAATTATTCATCTTGAAATAGCCTTCAAGTTTTATTTCAACCATTTTTCAATGAGACGTTTGTTTTCGGTTTTAGTCGTGGCAACTCTTTTAAAACAATGAAAAATTTAATTTTCTAGCAAAACTTTGCGAGATGTAAATATCGGTGGCGAGTACTGTAATGAGAATGTGTTCCTTGAGGCCACTAAAGCCTTAAGT
>WSXT02098544.1:0-42749 GCA_011762715.2 Neuroterus valhalla
TCATTGTCCGAAAGAGTTGTTGGATTACACATAACAACAGTGTTTTTAATCCTTTTTTCATAAATATTGAATTCTCGACGTAAAAGCGCCTTTAATTTTTTGGTTCATTTTCTTTGTATGTTATGTACTTTTGTAGAAACTTTATTGCATTCTCATTCTAAATGAGGAAGTATTAGTTTTATGTGAAAATTTACTTTTAGGGATTTGATGTAGTCTACACGTTTTGAGATCCTCTGAGTCGGAAAAAATGGTTTTCACGAAGGTGCCTGTCTGTCTGCCTGTCTGTAGTCTGTGATCTGTGTAGTCGATAACTTTTGAAAGAATGATCGGATTGGATTGCACTCTGGCACACATTTTGGGGGATCAAAAAGACAGGACAATGTCGTTAACCAGCTATTTTGGATGAAAAATTAAAGAGGGGGTTCATTTTTTTGTCAAACTATGCAAGGTACGGGGGAATATAAATGAATTAAACATGCGCACTAAAAAAAGTTCTACAAATTTGGTAAAATTAACTTTTTGATAGAACAAGTAGTTTTTGCTCCATTTATAAAAAACCATTTGAAAAATGAAAAAAATGAACTTTTGGTGTTATCAACTTCTCCAACACGATTTGAAGTTTCCATTTCAATCAGGAAACATAGCTATAAAATTGAAATAATAAAATTTTTGTAAAAACCGCCAAGGGTAACACAGAAGATTTATAGGGAAAAGTTATTCAGCCGAAAAATATTTGTGAATTTGTTATTATTTTTCCCATTGGACGCGTAGTTTTTGTTTCAATCGTAAAAAAAATTGAAAAATTGAATTTTTGAAAAAACTACGCAGCATGTGAAAAAAATATGGCAACAAAACTTCTTCATCACCTTGGTCAAACTTTGATCGAGTGCGCAGCATGAGACACGCGATGAAAGTGTGTTCGTAAAAGGTGTAATAGAGGTATTCTTATCTTCGGATTATGTCTATTCATCAGTAAATAACTAGTCAATCACTGTTATCATGAATAAAAAAAACATCATGATTGGCCGCAATATCTCGGGAGGAAATTATGACTCTCTTTGTAAAGATTCATTCAAAACTGTCGAACTTTCTAGAAATTGTGTTAAATTTTTTGTCACGTCTCATCAACTATCCTAAGTAAAAATCATGACAGGCCGATAAAAGGTCGAAGCCTGGAGAGCAAGAAAACATTTCACTCCAATGTAATTACAATATTCCAATTTTTCAATTTAAATCAATAGTTCGATAGAGAATCCGTAGAGAATCTTGGTTTGATTCTACTATATGGAAATTGTATGGTAAGATCGGGCGCCGTGCGCCTACAGGAGTTTCAATCATTTCTGATGCAGTCATTTCACTTATGTTGCCGCTGCAGATGTTTATTTTTGCTCTCACTCGAAATCCACCGCTTTTGATAGTATATATTCCGCTTAGAAACCCATCATACTCGACTATTGCAAAAACATCACCAAGAGCTGTTGATAGTACAAGTCGTTCTTGGATTGGTATAGGCACGTAGCAACCATATCCTACAAGTATTCGAATGCGGTTATTATGAGGGAAAATGTATCTTCCCAATCCGAAACACCGAATGGCATTTGTGGAAGGAATAAGCCGATTAAGTCCAAGTTGTCCAGGTCCATATCCAAGTATGCGAGGAGGGATCCTGGCCGGATTAGACTCGGTAGGAGAAGGAAGCCTGGGACGATTTGGTCGAAAACGACCCGCACGAACATTATCAAGTGCAGAATTGCCATCGGGAATAAAGTCAGACGGTAAAGTCATACCTGCAAGAAGGAATGAAAGATTATCTTTATATCTAGAAAGAACTTAAATTTTGGGATATATGTCTCTCCCATATTATTTAAGTTTTCACTTCGTCCCGGTTTATTAGGTGCTGCAATTTCCTATTATATTTCACTTATTTTGTAAGCATCAGTTCAGATGTAAACTACGGGCTTCTGATAAAAACTCCTGTATAAAAACGTTTCTCACTTGAGATTTCTCAGCCAATGGCCTCATTTCTTCGAAAACACCGGCACACAAAAAAAGTGGTCTGTCCGATAGACTACATTAGCATATCTATATGTTTTTTTCGTCGCTGAATTCGAATCCGGTTTCCGAAAAACCAAGTTGGCTCGTATATTTCTGTAAACGAAGAAGTAGACCTAAAATCGACAAAAACAGCGGTTTTCAGGTATATTTTTGCAAACAAGAAAAAAATTTCTCGCCCAGTAGACGGAAAGAGGGAAAAAGATTTTAGACAGTTGTTTACTCCTGAAGAAAATGATCATGGAAAATAAGTCTTCTGTGAAAACATGGAAGAATTAGTGGAAAAACTGAAACCTGGACTGTATAGACCGGAAAATTGTCGGTCATTCATTAACTCTTCTAATCGGAGTCTAAAAAAGTGTTATTGCATAATACTGATGTTTACGCTCCAATTCTAATCGCACACTCTACGGAACCCGAAGAGCATTCCAGTAACTTAAAATTCGTCCTGAAAAAATCAATTACTCAACTTATAAGTCGAAAATTCGCAGGGATCTCAAAATTCTTGGAATCGTTTTAGGACCGCAATCAGGGTATACGAAAACACCTTGTTACTTCTGCTTATGAGACAGTCGAGATCGCGTTCGTCATTACAATTAAAAAAAGATGACCAAAAAGGACATCGTTTGAACAAGGATCAAAAAATATAATTGAAGATCCTCGAGTTGACCTAAAAGAACCTAAAAGAAGTTTTGATTCCACCCCTTCATAAAAGCTGAGTATTACGAAACATTTTGTCAGAGCGCTTGACAAATAAACTCGGTCCAAAGTTGGATCAATATTTTACCCGAACTTACAATTAGTAGTCTGTTGGACTTATGCCGCAAAAAGATTTGATCCACACTTATCATTCCGGTATCCGATATCGACACGAATTTCCTACACACACAAAAAATGTCCAACTCTCACTGCGAATATATGCTAAGAATGTCAAGTGTTATTCACACAATGCAATGAATTCCCTATTACCATTATATGTTCGATCTGCTGTTATTTTCGGGACCAAACTGGTCCTAATTTTCTTTCAACCCAATCTTAGTCCAATTTTGCCAAAGATAGTCTGATAGATTGAAATGATGACTACTGACAAACTTCATTTGTCAACAAAGATTAGCAAAACTACGGGCAGCCAAACACTAATTTTGTCGTTTAAAAATATTATCGACATTGAGCAGTTGGGTGCAATAATAGTGCACTTGAGTTTGTAGGAGTTACTTAACATAACTTTATGAAAAAATATAAAAAACAATCACTTAATAGATTTATCATATATTTATATTTACCAATCAAATCCAATCTAATCATCAAGAATAAGGCCTGAGTATAAACGATCCTCATTTTTTCAGTTGAAGGAAACGCTGCTCAACGCGTTAACAAAAAATTTAGTTCTTTCTGTAACTTATAAGAATTTAGGTGCTGCATCAGAGTGTTTAATATATGATGTAATTGTTATCTTATTAATAAGATTTTTATTCGATAAGTCAGTTCTAAGGGAAAAAACTAGTAATGAAAATCGTTGAAACTGATATAACAATCAAAACCATATTTATTGCTTCGGGGAACGTCGGCTTTTGCAGAGATAATTTATATAAAGTGAACCATAAAAAATCAGTATTCAATTTATTCCGAGAGTATATTCCCGGTAGTATAACAAGGTAAGAACCAAAAAAGAACCAAAAAAGGAAAATATTTATATTGCATCACATCAAGAATTCAAGAAGAATAAACTCTGTCTAAAACTGAAAAAGTTTGTATTTACCTCTCCAATATTCCAATACATTCTCTACTACTATCTTAGTAGTAGAAAGGACCTACCGTTTAGGGTGGGTTCAGAACCACCAAGGATAACAGCTTCAAGTACTTGGAGTCATATTTTGTCCTAAAGGTACCAGCACCACGACTCTCTGGAGATGAACACTCCCTTATTAGGCAAGTGTTTATCACGTTGACCGCCAAAGCTCTTCTAGAGTGCGAGGCAGGAATCAAACCTGTAACTAACCAGAGTGGTTCGAGAGCTCATGTCTCAGCCTCGAAGGCCAACTGGTCAATCCTCTCACATTGTTAAGTATACTTTGCATAACACAGGTGAACAAGAAGAGTGTATCATTTGCGGTGAATTTGAGGTCTGTGTAATGTCATCAGGCTTCAGCATAACTCTGACCTGAAATCAAAATGGCCGATAATCAGTTTGGTCTATGAAACCTTCGAAACAAGTGTTTCTTTACTTGCTTCAGGTCGCTCCGCTTCAATCTAAGGTCTTCCTAACATCATCAGCTCTTAGTTCGTCTCTTACCTCAAAAACATTACAGAAAAGAAGTGTTAGAAGTGTTATATCACTGTACCTTTTTTGCCCGGTGTTGCTGAATCAAAAGATGGAGTCCGTCTATCCCGTTTAGTCTCAGTTTGCCCTCCCTCCTTCCCACTGCATGCAGAAGCTGAGGATGGATTTGGTTGAATGATGTTGCAAGATATACAAGAAGCAAGAAGTCGATATGGAGGAAGATGAGATACAAGTATGATGACTGCCTTTTACTGGACACTGCAAAGAGAACATGTCTGAAAGGCATGGTACGCAAGACAAAACCTGTTCATAGACCTGCTACAGAATGAAGAAGCGTCATACTACGTGAAAAAATAAATAAACGCTTATGCCGTGCTTCAAAAACTGACATAGTAACCTGGTAATCCCTGTAATACATACATAACATTCATGATTGTATGAAAGGACCTAGGCGTATTATCAGGTTTACAAACTGATATGTCCCTTGTTGGCTGAACAGGAGGAGTAATCCAATGTGGAGGTAAGGGAGAAGTGTTTGGTTGAATGGGGAATAGGCGGTTGGGTAGGAGTTTTGAGTATAGCTGGTTCAAGGAGTTCTTGAGTCTATCATGCTTTTCAGCCCGTCTCTAGAAAAACAAGTAGGGGAATTCAGGGATGACCTCTTACTGCAGGCCTTCAAGAAGTACTCCCAGATCCTTTCTGATGCATCCATTTAGTCAAGCGGCCAGCAAATGCCCAATATCTTGTGGTTTAGAAGAGAAATATTGGTCTCATCTTGGTCAAAAAGAGTTTCCTGCAATGAGTGGGTAGATGCGCCTGAATCTCACGCCGCATCCTCAGTGCCTTCAAGGGTCAGATTAACCTAGATGACAGAGGTGACGTCAAAAACGATAGCGTACCCTGTCAAGTATATCATAAACACAACGATTCTGCTGTACGATCAGCGACTCGAACAAAATCCAAGAAGCGATCTTGACCACCGTTTTGTCCCAAAAAGTAACATTAATTACTAAATTTTTGTCGTCAAAACATCATTTGTTTCATCAGCAAACAACACAAACAGATTTTTCTTTAATACATTAGAACGTTTTCTCTTCGCGTGCGGCGCAAGTACCATCAACGCGATTCTCCTACATTTATTTATATTTAGCTGCAGGTTTTTATTTATTCCTGAATCAGGAAAAGTTTGTGCACCCACAGTGGGCGAGCCGCTATCTTTTTTTTTTATTCTCATTATATTACGACTGTATGTGTCAAGTTCAGACTTAACCACCAGGAGCATTTCGAACTGTTCCATTTTCAGCTACAAGGCTGAAATATAAATAAATTTTCTTATAGTTTTCTGTGCTTTGCCATGGCGGTTCTAGTGATACAACTATTGTAATGTGATCTCCAAAAATCTGCTTATTTTAGAGTTTCTGATAAGTGTCCTGTTCAAAATTACAACTGCTTGTGTGGAGAGCATCAGGACTCATAGATAAAACATGACCGACATCTTAGGTGGATGGTTGTTGAGTCTCACGGAAATATTTATATGTATCCCGCACAATAAACCTAAATAACAAGAAGTTTCACATTCACGTTATGTACGTGAGAATAGTACATTTCGATACATGAGAAAAAGGTAATTATTTGTCGAATAAGATTTTTCTTGCACGAGTGGACCGAGTGACAAAAGTCTTATGAGTAAGAAATTACCTCTCACACAAATGTCGAGCAGAATTTCACATCGCGAGAGTCAAAGAATCATGCCAAAGTTAAGATTTTGAGGTTAAAATGGTATACTCAGATTTCTCATTCAGGATAAAATAATTTTGAATGTTAATTCTCCCAATCAGTCGTTCAATAGCATTCAGGACAATCTACCAAAGATTGACGTTAACCTTTGGTATGACACGTTACTTCTACCGACATTTTTTGTTAACAATTGATGCTCAGTTTCAGTTAAAAAGTGTGTTGCTAAAGATTGAATGTAACTACAACATTTTATCTTGCTTACTTGTCCATTCTCTGTTCCAATTTTCTAGGGGTTGAGGTCAAGGCTTGACCATTTTCTTGTCATCCAGATTCAGGTTCCAAAATCAAAACCTAGTCGCAACCATTTGCTTGCAGATTTGGCGTCAGCCCAATTTCCAGTACATACTTCAACAAAGAAACAATGAGATTTCAGCAATAATGTCATAATCCGACTCCAACTTTACATGCCGAAATTTTGTTCTCTCAATCAACAGCGCCACTTCTAACTCAATCCTGGGAAGTTATGAAAAAAAACAATCAGCGATTAAGCGATTGGAACTGGAACTCGTAAAATTTGAGTTGCTTTCAGTAAAATTCACCACATACCTCAAATGGGAAAATTAGAAGTAGTAATGCCGCTACAAATGTTTTCATCCAATTGAAATAATTCGTCACATTGAAAAAATATTTCAGATCAGCTTACAAATAAGGAAATGAATATAATGTGCTATTTTACTGAAAATCGTACTAATTTGGTACGATTGAACTGCAAAACGCATCCCTGAAAGGGGGCTAGGTTATAAGGCAAGGGGTCGGGTAACTCTTTGTTCTTTCCCAGATAGTGCTCGATGGAAGAGTTGAATTCGCTGAGAAAAACATGCCAACTCGTGAGCTCGTTCCTCGTTTGCTTCTATTGGAATAACTATTTGAAGTTTTGCTGTCAGGTCGGTCATTTTAGGAGCTGGCAAGTGATTCTCCTGCTAAACAGCAATGGTCTGCCGTAGTGGTGTCCTCCTATCGAAATGTGGAGGCTTACAAGTTAGGAAAAGTTTCCGAATTCCGTTACGTTAGTGAGAGTGGCTAGGTTCTAATATGTGCCTGATCACATGCTTTAAATTGAATACATCCAAAGCAATGCTAGAAAACTACAGATTGTCAGTCAAACCAGGGGATAGCGAGTACCAATTCGTTTTCCATGTTCCAAGTGGTACAGAAGGTTCAAGGTTGATGCTTTCCGCAAACCTCAGGTGACAATTCAACACAGTCGATTGATTTACTGACAACCCTTCGAGCTGCGCGTTGAGCGTATGGGGGGCAAGGTCCTTAGGTTCACATTTGGGCTTCACTCGAAAGGGTGGCATGGCGACAACCTTCTTTAAGACCAAAAGCACGCAAATGCTATGACATCTTTATCTTTCAGATATACACGAAAGCAGGAGAATCGATGTCATGCGGTGCTAGTAAGGTTTCTGCTCAGGGCCTTGTGTCACGGGATGCTCTGCTGTTTCTCTGACCACAGATCATTGCCAGTTTTCCTTGGGAGCGTTCTTCCTTTTAGTTTTGAGAACAGGTTTTCTGTGATGATAGTGGAATTTTCGGAAATAATGGAACAGTGGAACACAAAGTTTTTATCTCATGTTCTGAGGGATCTCTCAGACATACATGTACTCAAATTTTTTGATGTCCTTAACCTAAAAGGTCAGAATAAACCATTCTATGCTATATTTGATTTATTGCCGAAAGCCATGTATTCAAAAATTTTAAGAATTTATTCTCATCACTCACTAATCCGTTAACTTAAAATCATGTTATTTGTTTCTGAAGTTCATGCAGCTCCAAAACATAAGACACTTGCTCACAATTTAATTTCATTCTGAATCGCATGCAGTTGCGGAACATGAGAGGATCACCCTAATTGCATTCCATCCCATACCATACCATTTCATACAATGCCGACCTCATCTTATCCAATCCCATCCTTTCCTATCCCACCTTAACTAATTCGACCCATCTCATCTTAACTAATCCGACCCCATCTCATCCAATTCCATCCCCTACCATCTGAACCAGTCCCACGCCATCTCATCGAACGCCACTTTACCTCATCTCATCCAATTCCACTCCACCCCATCCCTTCCTATACCGTGCTATCCTGTCCAGTCCCTTCCAATCCCATTCCGTCACGTCCCGTCCCATTACCTCCAGTCCCTTCACGTCCCATCCCATTCAATGCATCCAAGTCCCATTGAACACCAACTCACCCCATTCCACTCCAACCGAAACCATCCCGTTCTATCTTGTCCCATCCCGTCCCTTCCCAACCTATTCTATCCCATTCCATCCTATCCCATCCCATTCCAACTAATCTACTGAGAGTCACAAATGATATATAGTGTGCCATCGACTCGCGGATAATTACCGTTTTTGTTGTATCCGACTTCAGTAAGGCTTTTGATATGGTGAATCATGGCATTCTTCTGAGCAAGCTCAAGAAAATCAGTTGCTCAAATGCATTGTTTTTGGCTTATCTTTTAGATAGGCAACAAGCGGTATTCGACCCTGATATAAAACATTTTATTCAACTGGCTTCTGGTAACTTTGTGAGTTCCTCAGGGATCTGTTTTGGGGCCCATCTTGTTTATAATATACGTCGCTCATCTCAAGCTTCCCCCTAAACTTGTAAAATACATCTTCTATACTGACGATCTCCAAATTTATATTCATTGTACCCCCATTGAAATATCTTTAGCGATCGAAACATTAAATCAGACGATCGAGCTCCTGTCCGCATGGGCTACAACTAATAAACTTTCTATCAATGTGTCTAAGACAAGAGCCATGATCCTCGGTAGTCCTGCCTATCTTAGTAACATCGACATATCAGCCTTACCCTCACTGGTATTGAATGGTTCCATTGTCCAAAAAACCAACTCGGTTTGCAACCTGGGCGTTATCCTGAATCCCTCGCTTAACTGGCAGGAATATGTTTGTCGAATAGTCAATAAAATTCATAGAACATATTATCCTCTAAAAGTAAACAGGAAAATCTCAGATAAGTCTCTGCGTATAAATTAGTGTCGAGAATGATATGTCCTCTTCTAGACTACTGCTGTCTTGTTTACGACGACATATCACTGGAACTTGATGTAAAGCTACAGAGAGCACTAAACGCATGTGTGAGATTTATCTACGACCTACCAAGATTTTCTCTCATATCACCTTATATCAATGCGCTCAATTGGTTGAGATTTAAAAAAAGGCGGTAATATTTTATGGCTACCAATCTTGATTGTATTCTCAGCTCAGGCAATCCTTCGTTCCTCCGCGAATCATTTCAGTATGTAGACAGTGTTTGGAGTCGTAATACCAGAAGAGACGAAAACTTATTGTTCGTCCCTACATGCAGAATTTCGACTTATTTTAACTCATCCTCTGTCTTTGCTGCTAATCTCTGGAATTCTTTGTCTACTAATGTAAGATCCTATGATTTTTAGCTACGTTTAAGACTAGAATTTTCCAACATTTATTGTCCGAACAAACGTCACTTATATAAGACAAGCATTGGTTCAATGGTAACATATCTTTTGCATATTCTCCTGTTCCCCTTATATGAATCTTACTTTTATTATAAATCACATGTTACCACATGAACCTATTATATTATCTCTATAATACTATTATTTCACCTTATTTTAATTATATTTCACATGAATTATGTATTATTATTATTGTATTTACATTTTTTGCCTTAGGGGATAATGTCCCAAGGCTTGAATAAACTCTAAATCAAACTAAACTAGTTTTCATGGATTTTCAGTCACTCCGAACAATAACTATGATAATTACCTTGTTTTTTTATATTTCATCAAGGCACCGGAAACAAACGTATATATCCTGAAACAAACATAACATGCCAATAATATATCAATTTTAGGTAATATAAATGCGCAGCATTTGTCGCTGCACTGCATCTGCCGCTCCTTTCCTTCATCTGAAAATTGTAACATAAGCTAAATTTATCGCAAGCTTTAAAGTTATGAACAATCAAACAATATATTCTTTTATATCAGAGCGCCTTTATTCTGGAAGAGTGATAACTTTGAAACTCTTCTTCCTTATTTATAATTTTATATTATACTTCATCAACAACAACTCTGCATACAAAAATTCGCCAGTGACTGAAAATGTCACCATAATATGAGAAGGGAAGACCCAAAGAGTCACGATTTTCCATCAAATATCGTTTCATATCATAATAACTCTTCTATGTTCAAGAATTTTCGCCTTCCTATGATTATCCTATTTTTGTGAGGAATATTGCAGGAAATTTATCACATGCGAATCTTTACGTGGCGTATGGTGTAGAATTTGTAGAGAATCATCTTTCACAACTAATATGCTAAAATTCCGTGAAAAACTTCGGCGGCTTCCGACAGGACTTTCTTGCATTTCTTGTTGAGACATTGGAGTAACTTTGCCGCTCTTCATGTTTAATCTTACTCTTGACCTTTTTGGCCCGGAATTATATATTCCACCAAAATTGTTACCTTCCTCTAATATTGCAAATACGTCACCATTATAAGCCGATAATACAATCCATTCTTCAGCTGGAATCGTTACATAAATACCATGTCCTACTAGCGCTTGAACTGGTGCATGCGCAGGAAAAAGGTATCTTCGAAATTCAAACTGCCGATACGAATTTGTGCGAGGAATTAGCCGGATTAGCCCGAGTTGTCCAAGCCCATATCCGAATATGAGAGGAGGAGGCCTGGCAGGTGGTAGAGTTCCAACAGAAGAATTGAACAGACTGCTAAGAGTACCAGGATTACGTTCGTTATTCGAATTACACTCGGACTGTATACTCAACACTGCAAGAAGGAATGGAATATTTATTTATTCTGAAGTAAATACTTATATAGCACCTTCAGATTTAATGCCTGACATATTTTCCATTTGAAGTTGCATAGAAAGATTGCAAATAATTGACGAATACTAATTTTTTTCATCCAAAAACACTTTCACGACTTCATTTGCAGCAGGCTCTAATTCGGATAAAAAATATATCTAGAAACTATGCTCTGTGCAAAATATTGTTAGGCTAGATTAAGGACATGGGGGAGAGCTATTCAAAGCTGGACGAGTTATATACAGGGAACATTATTCCAGGAGTCCACGAAAAAATTTGTATCTAAAATCGTCTGGATAAACATAAAGAGACCAAATATTCCGAATCGAGTTGATTCGTCTTTTTATGTTTCGCTAACGGATATTGATAGATAGGTAGATAGATGGACGTTTGTTCTTCAGCCCATTGGCCTTGAAAAATTGACTTGATTACACCACCATGTTGTACTAAATTTTTATATTGAATACTTGAATCTAACATACGCCCACACTTTGTACAACTTAATTCATCCATACTTCAATACCACGTCTGGTCGCTAATTCGCTCTTATTGCCTTGCCTTCTTTGCTTCGCCTCGCACGCATTTCCCTACATTTCGCCAGCCTCGCATTACCACACTTTGCCTCCGCGGTTCCTACTTATTTTTTATCTATTATGACTCATTTGCTATTCCTCATCTATTATTTTCAAAATAAACATTTATCCTATATCTACTCCCTCTCCTCCTTACACATCAATCTCCAGTCGTCCTCCTCCTTCCTTTTCTTCTTCCTCATCTTACCCAGCTCTTCCTTTACTCATGCAATCGCGCTTTTTTCCTCTCTTTAATGCAGTATTACATCCGTGCTTATTCCACTCCTTTTCACCTCCTTGCAGTCTTCCAATCAGTGTTCAACCTTTGTAAACCCCTTTCAACACAACTCGCGGATTATTTTCTCCTCCACGAGCCAGAACCTATTAGCGCCCTCCATGCTTCTACATCTCATTCTCGCTATTATCTCCTGGCTTCCTTTCTCTCCTTTCTCACACAAATATTGCGCTCTCTCCGTTGGCATAATCCACCTATATTGCTCATTATACCCCGACCCTCTTATCCTCTCCTCTCCTTACTTCTCTCTCTCTCAATGCCGTTCCTTTCAACAATCTCATACACCTCTCTCCCTTCCTCGTGTCTTCCCTCCACTTCATCCACATGTAGACCACTAGCACTCCCTAACTAGCCTACTTTCCCTCTCTTCCAGGAATTTTTCCTAATACTCACACGCTCGGAAACCTTTCAGGATCCCTAAAGCCATTCTCTCCGTCTCCCGCCTATCGATATAACTTGGTGTGCTTCTGTCCAACCCCAGAGTCCATTTGATGTACCTCTCCTGTACCCTATCAACCTCATCACTTTCCTTCGACCCCTACACCTATACTCTATACAGTAGCACACTCATCACAAGCGAGTCGAACAGCTACATCCTCCTTTCAAAGTCATCTGCAAACAACCTCTTTCCCAATCTCCACACCTGCCTCATCACAACATTTGCTCTCTTTACTTTTTTTGAATGCCTCCTCACTTTTTGCCAGCAACACTATGTCATCTGTATACGCAAGTGACCAAATCCTAACCCCTTCGATTCTCACTCCCTCCGCTACTTCTTCCTCCAGCTTCCTCTCCATGCCAGCGATTAGGATCGCGAGAAGAGTTGAGCTAGATGGGCCCCCTGCCTCAACCCCCTATCCATCCAGGAACCCTTCGGAATCCTGCCCTTATCTCCTTACTGCTCCTAGTATTTCTCTATAGCCTCCTCCGTCCATATCTCTCTCCCCCATTTCAATGACCTTCATGAAGTTTGTAATGAATATAGCATACTATGAACAATAGAACGGAGCTTTGAATAATGTGCCTTTTGAAGTTGATATTTTGGGAACAGAAGTATTTTATCTCATAAATGAATTTTGAACCATCCGGTTTCGATCTATTCTCGAAATTCAGAGACCCCGCCCTCTCCTCTCTCGCTGAATCCGAAAAAATGGTTTTTACGATAATGCCCATCTTTCTTTTTTTTTCTGTTCGTCTGAAGTCGATGACATGATAATTTTGGTGGACCCTGATCTTCTGAACTGGACCTGTGTCCAGTCTACCACTAATATTCATAGTTAAAGCAGACCGCAAAGCGCGCAATTTTACAGACGCGTGCCCCAGGCACGCTCGAACTAAAACTACAATTATTTTTCGGAAGCATTCACGTGTGCATGATTTAAGTTGCGATGTTTGATTTGGGAGGCATCTATAGAGTGCGAAAAATGGCTGATTCTGAAAGGGTGTAAATAAAGTATATTGTTCAACAGTAAGGATCTTAACAGTGAGGATCTCAAATAATTGCATCTAAATGTAAGTCGTTGAGCATTTTGATACTATTATCAAATTTTGAATGTCTATTTTCTGATTGATTATCGTCTGCAATTATATTAGTCGTGTTCTATTTGCTGGATTTTGGTACCACGTGCCCTTATTTTCCCTTACTCTACGATGATCTCAAAAGCAGTTTATCCAAGTACTAGGATTAGGTTCTGTTAACATAGTTCAAATGAGATTAGAGGGTTGCATATCGAAGCAGCTTTAAGGTGCTTCGTCAAGAATAGGCTTTTGTTGAAACCAAAATTCTCTTACAATGGTGAATTGTTAGTTGTAATATTTATTCCACCTCATCTTGAGACCCTAATGAAGCATCGTACACCCTTCTTTTTTCAATATTGTGTTGTTGTTTGTTTTTGTTTGAATTAAGAATAAAGTAATTCTTGCGCCTGACAATCGGCCCCGCCGTACACTCTGAACAGCCGCCATTTGCGTGCACTGCTATGCCGGTCTCGAAACGCGACGGGTAACGACTATGTCGACTCAATAGGTCACTGGACTTGGTAATGACAGCTTCGTAATTTGACGTGTTAATGAATGAATGTTAATGAATGTAAAATGAATGCGCGCCAGCCTCCCAGGTCTGGGAATTTTTCTCCAGATCTGAATAGCCTTCAGAATCTGCGATTTATCAATTTCTGAAAAACTTGAAGATATTTGTTCTCAATACCATAAAACTTTTTTCTTGAAAACTAAAAACTTAAAAAAAAAATGTCTGGAATGAAACATAAGAATGAAGTGAATTTGCACGAAAATATGCGTTTAGATGTTTCTGAAAAAAATTGATGAACCACAATTGAAATCAGTATGCACCCCTTTTTAATAGGATGTCAAAATATATTACATTTACAATAAAACAGTTGAATTTTCAACCAAAGAGAAAATTATTTATTAGAAAAAGAGATAAAACTCAACAGAAAAGTTGAGTTTTAAGGCTGAAACGACAAATGTTCCAGAAGAATGACGAGCTTCGAAACTAAAAACACTAATTTTTCTTGATTATTTCAACTGAATGGGCGAACATGAAAACAAGTCGCATTTTCAACCGAATCGTAGAACTTTAGAGTAAAAGAAGATAATTTTCTAGAAGACCTTCGAATTTTTAGCCTATTTGGTATTAAATAGTTACATTTTCCACGAAATTATTGAATTTTCAACAAAACAGTTAAATTCTAAACAAAAAAAGATTAATTCTCAACAAGAAGAATAAAAATTGACATTTCATCCTAGGCAACATCCCAAAAAAACAAACAATTCAATTTGAAGAAAAAACAAATTTCAAACTAAGATGGACGATTTTCGAGCTCAGAGTTTGAAATAAATACAATTACATTTTCCTCAAAGAATTCATCTCTCCATAGTTTAATTACCTGTTTTTTATTTTATTCCGGGATATTGCGTCGGATAAAATGTCAAGCTTTATTCTTCACGATGAGAATTAATCTTTGTTTGTATAAGATTTAAATGTTTTGTTAGAAACTCAATAATTTCAACTGTTTCATTGGAAATGTAATATATTTTGAATTCTTGTTTGAAGGGGTTCATACTGATTTCAATTGTATTTCATCAGTTTTATTAAGAAAAATCTGACATAGCCGTTGCTCGTCGCGTTTTGAGGCCGGCATGGCAGTGCACGCCAATGGCCGCTGTTCAGAGTGTACGGCGGGGCCGATTGTCAGGCGCAAGAATTACTTGATTTTCATTTCAAACAAAAACAAACAACAACACAATATTCGAACAGAAAAAGAAGGATGAACAACGTTTCATTAGGGCCTTAAGATGAGGTGGGACAAATATTACAACCAGCGATTCACCAGTGTAAGAGAATTTCGGCTTCAGCGAAAGCTTATCCTTGACGAAGCACCTTGACCTGTACCTCGTCCTTCGAGTTCTTACTGTATACCTGCCTACTATGTAACTATGTAAATATGTTCCAGGTATGAACTCGATTGAGATTTATCATTATTGTTACTATTATTATTATTAAAATAGCAACTGCAATCGAATGAGGAATAAATTTGACCAATGTTTGTTCGCGGGGAGCTAAGAATTTTTTTCCTCTAATGCTCGATATACTACTTCATTATAGTTACCTATAGAATTGATGATCAGTGCCATGAATAAGACAAGCGTATAAATGATCCCCATTATTTTCAATGAGAGGCGGATTTGGCTGGTGCGTTATCAAAGAATGTAGAAAGAAGCGTAACTGATGAATATTTCGGCACTTTGTTAGAGTATGTAATATATGATAAAGTTGTTATCTGCTAGATCTTTCGTATTAGACTTTAAAGGCTTTGAACTTGTTCTTCTCTGATATACATCAGTAGCGTATCTACGTGAAATATCGCACACGACAAATGCCTGGATTGCGCTCCTGTACAACAAATTTACTAGTAATTTTCGTCCTGTTTTTTGCATATTTTTGTTATAAATAAGAAGGTATTAGTTTTAAGTAAATTTTGGATCGTCAAATTTTCATTATATCTACTTGGTTTGAGACCCTCTGAGTCAGGATAAATGGTTCTCTTAATGGTGTATGTCTGTCTTTTCACCTGTAGTATCATGTGGGCACGATAATCTATGATTTATTGATTAAATCAAATTTTGCTTTGGCACACATTTCCAGGGCCTACAAAGAAGGTGCGAGTCGTGAACTTGACATTCTTGATCATCGGTTCTGATTTGCGAATCTTTTTAAAGAATTAGGAATTCACTTCTCCGCTTGACCTATGCAATATGAAAAAAAAAATTCAATACTAAAAATATCAATTTTTATATGATCAACTATCACGATCACTACGATATATAGTTCTTTATTTTATCCGTAATAAGCCTTTTCACAAAATGAACGATTCCATTTGACAACTAAACTATGCCAGATATAAACCTTGAGGGCGAACATCGTGATAAGACTGTGTTCCTCATGGTTGACGAATTCCTAAGTATTTTAAATCAAAATTTTTATGCATCCAAAATCAGAACAAAAAAAAATAATCCTCTCAAAAGTAGTTGTAGCCGAGCACGCAGCTCGAGGTTTGTTCCTCATCAAGCGTGACGCGCGAGAACCAAAAAGCGCGCACTCAAGGCGCGCTCAAACAAGCGAGCAAAGAGAGCTGCACGCTATAGAGCGCCCAGGGTAAGTGCCATGCCTACCATAGCTTAGATACGTCTCTGATATTGACTTTTGATAAGTCAGTTCCAATAAGAAAATTTAGCGACGACATTCACTGGAACTGATGTCATAATTTATACAGGGTATATAAATATCATTTTATTCCATTACACAATTATTCAGCTGCGTTCAAGGAGAATCAAGGAATTTCCGTTTTTTATAATTTGAGCTCAACTTGAAAACCGCCAAGCGCAAAGCGCGAGTGTGATTTTGAAAACGTGTTCCGTCAACCTGAAATGGGCTTAAAGAAGTCATGTCGGCATCCTCACTCAATTCCTAAGTATAGGAAAAATTCAGTCCAGTAATTAAGGCTGAGTGTGTAGCGTGTCGATTTAAATGTGGAATTGACATGGGAAATCCTGAGCAAAGGAGGTGTAGAAGAAGGAAGCAGGGATAGGTATTAGATCAGATTCAGAATTCATTGCGTGTTTTTTGCGAATAGAAAAAAAATGATTTCATTTTTATCCTCAACTTTTTATTCCAAAAGCTTCGCTTGAGACACGGCATTTTCAGCAAACAGAGGCTTTAATGGGATTCTTGAGCAAAATGAATATACACGAGGTTTCTGCGGCAACATGAGAGGTAAGACCTTATGAAAACAGTATTCAGCAAAAGTGAGTCCAGCCTCCTTCTGCTTCCAAACGACACACTCGTCCTGTGCAACATCGCTCCAACACGGGTCGCTTCTTGATTTCTCTAGCAAACACCCCGTGCAAAGAGTTTCGCAAAGCCATTGAAATAATCCTTTAAGCGATATCCTTACACGGGCCAATTAGTATCCAAAATCGTTCGTTTCAACCTTCACTCTTTTTCTTATATACAATTGCTTTCCAAACATCTCTATCCTGGCATACATCTTTTGCTTCTTTCACATCCATGCATCTTCTTATACAAGCTCTTTTGTTTCTACGGTTCCTAATATTTCTCCTCTCAAGGGTTTTATTACCACATTCTATCCATTTCTTCTTTGGTGTGCCTCTGGGTACGTTACCATTTACCCTACCTAGATACACTTGCTTTGTTATTCGTTCTTCATCCACTCTCTCAACGTGACCAAACCATCTCAGAAAATTTCATTCACTCTTGTCAAACAGCGTTTCTCCTACGCTGCATTCTTTGAGAACCCACTCATTACTCACTTTGTCCATAAGCTTTTACAGCACATGTTACGCAAAAATTGCATGCCGATCACGTTGACTTGGCTCTTGTCCTTCTCTTGATAAGTCCACGTCTCGCTGACGTACAGCACAGTTGCTGCTAACACATAATTATTTATCGCAATTTTAAGTTTATTTGTCACATTCTTACTTTAAGTTTAGGCCCGTGCATCGTCGATAATCTTTTCCCTACTCAGGGCAGAATTGTATTTTGTTTTTGCATCCTTACTTACGAGCTTCCAAACAGTCTGGTTGTCTGTCTGTCGATGTGTCTGTAATCGATAACTCAATAACTTTCGGAAGAATGATCATATTAGATGTGTTTCATCGAAATAGCTTTTTGAAAAACTGACTTCCAACGGGGTTGAATTTGGATTCAATTTGCAGCTGCGATTTTGCGGTGTTTTGTGTCCTTCACAGGTTCCCTCTTATTTTGAGTTTTCCCCGTATCAACCGACAGGAGTGGGAAGGTCGGCGTTCGCATGCTCTCCTACCCAGGCTAGTGCTCGGTTCTCTCCGGCAGTCAGCATTGGTTCTGCCTCCACCCTGCGCGCGGCTCTTTATCGGCATTTGGAGATGGGCGGGTGAGAATTGGAGTTCCATGGCTTTTTGGAGCGTATGGAAGGGTGTCGGTGAGTGGAGCTCCCCGGCATTGGAAGAGCTCGGTGAGTACTGTTGTCTTCCAATGAGCGTGTAGATGCCTTCCTTTCTTATGCATCGATTTCCCGACGGATGCCGTATTTCCTCCGGTTGCGTCAGGGTCGATGGTCCTGGGAGAGCTATCGTGATCGTAGCTTCCGGAGGCTTCATCAGTTCGAATATTTCGGGGCGACCCCCAACATTTTTGGGCCTGATGAGGCACGAGAGCCACTTGTCTTGTGTTTGGAAGATGAAATTCTGTTCACATGATTGTTTGGCTAAATAGAGTCCTTTCCTCGCTGGCCTACGGCAGTCCGCAATTATTTCTCCAACACAATTTTTCCATTAGATGCATTTTTTTTTTCAAATCGTGAAAAATGTTACCAAAAATTCAATTTTCCGGCGGAACTATAGGAGATACGAAAAAAATTTTGAAGACAAAATTGTTCACCATGAAAAAATCCACAAATTTACTGTTAACTATTTTTTAATCAGACGTATCGTTTTCATTTTATTCACGCTAACGCACCTACAAAAATAAAAAGATACTATTTCTCAGCCAAATAGTGAGAGACAAGAAGATAAATTGAATAGAAAAATTATTCATTTTGCAAAGATCCACGAGTTTCATATGAATCATCTTTCAGTAAGATGCGCATTCTTTATTTTATTCGTGACAACGCTTTTTAAACAATAAAAAATCTGATTTTCTAGTGTAACTATGCGTTATATAAATATTCGTGGCGAATATTGCAATGAGAATTTGTTCCGCAAGGCCAGTAGAGCCTAAAGTAAAATTATTTTGAAAAAAATTTCATCAAAAATAAAATGAAATTCAATAATATTCATTGAAAGTAGAGGTTTCCAACAGTTTTGAAATATTTGCAACTCTGTGTATGCATTACACTGTAAACTGAATCAAGAACGTAAGCTCCTGAGCGCGAATCGCACATGGAAAATATATCCAGTCTGTTCAACATCCTCTGCAAATCCTCGGCTGATTCTGCCGTAACGATTTTTTTATCTGCCAACATGAGGGCACAAACAGTACATCTAAATACTAACTTTATCATCTCTGAAATTTGTGAATTGTACGTCCAACATTAAACTCGAAATGTTTTCTGATATTAAAGTAATTTGCAGTGAGCCTTTTCTACACGACGTAAATTTGTTGCTGAACTCTTCCACAACTTTGAGGTATTCTTAGGACATACGATATTTTGACGGAAGGCATACCATTGTCTGGTTCTTATTTCGAGACCAATGTAACAAATTAAACAACGGTATTATGAACTTTTAGAATCACATTTGAACATTTTTGGCGAGTACACATTAATGAGTAGTCATTTATATAGGTAGTGTGAACTCATGAACGATTCCTTGTAATTTTATAGAAACATATTACTGTTTTGGAGACTCACATGATTGTTTAGAATTAGGCCTGTTCAAGTCCTTTTGGGAATTCCGGTTGATGGTTTGGTGGTCTGAATGAACGAGCAGGGGGAGCTACAAGCTCAGCCCACTAGAGCAGTGAAGAAACAGTGACAATTAACGTTAAAGCACGATGGATTTTAGCCTAAGCGTAATGGAGACCATGCCCTAAGCTGGACCAAAATAGAAATTCCAGTGGTGCTGCAGGTACAGAAAATTAGCGAGCTGTCTTCACTCTTAGACTCATAAATTACTTCAATATTTCCTCAAATACAATATTCCCCAAAATAAGAATACGAATCTGGCGTAAATCGTATACAACTCCACTGGTATTTAGAAGGGATTGGTCCTGCTCACGCGCAAATTCCAGTCCATGAAATTTCCTTCGATTTTTAATAATTCTCACGCGTGGGAATCTCGAGGGAGGCATACACCATAAATACATATAAAAAAACAAAATCAGAGTATTTTCTCATGAAAGTCACAATGAAACAACCAAATTCGCATTAAGGTCACAAAATAAATTAAATAGCGCTATCATAATTGTTGGAATTTCTTTCCTACTATGGAATTTGGGACGGGGTCTTTAACACAATGACACTATCAAATTACGGTTGCACTTCAAGTTTATTATGTTCATCAAACAACACTTTACAACGTGAAATCAAATAGAACGAGTATCCATGGAACGCATAGGATGCTATTCACTATACAACTGAACTGTTATATTCTTCAATTTCTATCGGAAGAGGTGACACTTTTTTACTCCTCTTTTTATAATTCCCTTTTTTAGTCTCGACGGAGACTATGCATACAATTCTACCATCACCAGAATGAGTCTCAATGACTCTACCCAGAGCCCAACGCAGGGTAATAAATTTAAATGACTGGCCTATTAAAAAATGACCTAGAAGTGAAACTTGAAAATCGTTCGGATCTGATTACACAGGATTCCTCCATTGTTTAAAAGTTTGTCGTTTTATCATTAGGCTCTTTCAATTGGAGGAGGCTGTTGAGTTCCTTCATCTCGTTGTTCGCACCAACAAAATTTATGCCGTTGTCTGAGTCCATCGCTCTGGCTTTGCTTTTGCGCGCAAAAGATCTCCTTAGGCAACCTAGGAAATCTTTAGAAGCTAACTCTCCTACCGATTCTAAGTGAATTGCCTTCACAAAAACTGCTGCATATACTTTGATTTTATTTCTATTTCGATTTACCATTTCCTTTATAAAGAAAGATCTACGAAAATCAACACCCGTGTTTTTGAAGGACCGTGTTGCACAAAGCCGTACCTTAGGCGAATCAACCATTATATATGCCACTCCTTTGGATTTGGCGCAAAAACATTTCACACATGCATGTAGTACTTTCCTAACCGTACCTCTACCATCAATAATCCAATACTTTTTTCGAATCACGTATAATATAGCACAAATTCCTGCGTTGCAAATTTTCGCGTGGTATTCCCGGATCTCGGGATCTGTGATTAGATGATTTTTCGGCAATATTATTGGATGTTTCTTATCAAACCCCACATCGACATTTTTTATTCTACCCCCAGTTCCAGCATGCTCCTAACGTTTGAGTTTTTTTTCTGAATCCAATTTTACCTTTCTCTCTGTGTTGATATCGATTGAATCTTCCACTTCTCCTGGATGGTTTGATATCCATTTACGGAGGTTAAGTCGGCCTTTTCTCGCTAGTCCCAGACTCCCGTCCCTCAAACTTCTCGCTTCCTTCAGACTCTCAGCACCGGTAAGAAGGTCGTCCATATAGCAGTCATTCTTCAAGGCTTCTGCCTCCAACGGACAGGTTGAAAATTCATCTAGAGTAAGTTGTTCCAAGCATCTTGCAGCAAGAAACAGTGCTGCAGATGTGCCATATGTCACGGTATTTAATTGATACGTTCTCAGTGGGTCCGATTTTCTATTTCTCCACCGAATTTTTTCATAAATCCTGTCTACTGAATGAACCATAAATTGTCGGTACATCTTCTTAATATCTCCAGACACAACTGTAGCATGACATCAAAAACGCAGAATCAATTGAAATATTCCATCTTGTATATTAGGTACAGCCATCAAAGCATCATCCAGTTCTCTCAACTTGGTCGTTAGACTTGATTTCCTGATGACTGCCTGATGAAGCATATAATATCCTTCAGCAGCTTCACTATGATTCCTTTCAATGTGTACTAGGTGTTCGTAAACTCGCATGAATTCTTGATATTCTTCCTCCACTTTCTGGTTCCGATCCAGCCTTGTTTCAAGTGTAAAAAATCTCCTTCGAACTACCTCATAGCTCAAGCCTAAGTCACTAAAACATAGAACACTTCCATATGGTTCCTTTAATGTTACTTAAATTAAGGATACGATATGTTTTCATCTATTCGACTCATACCGAAGGACTGACTCGTTATCGTCGCAGGCCTATGTACTTATACTTCATAATCACTTTCGGTTTTCTCTCAATTATCTAAGACTCGCGATGCTTCATCTTCCAAATAGGATCTTAAGTATCGCAATTTTGGTATTTTAGGAATGGTCAGGTCATCATGAATGATGGCAGAAAGAGCATCTCTAAATACAAGCTACTCATTGTAACCTCCGGAAAAGGTGGAAAGACTCAGTTTTGGTAATGGAAAGCGCGTCCGAATATGTTCTTCGCTTGTTGAAACTCTCGAGGTTGCTAATTTTCGCAAAGCTGTCAATTCAGAATTACTAACCACAGCTGTGTTGACAATATTGGAGGAATCGATATTCTTATGCTTTCCTGGCTAACAGTAGGTATTGTTGATAAGTCTACTTATCTCAGTGACCTCTTCCTCGACGGTGCCTAATTATCTAAATCTCTCAAATTTGAGTGGCAAGAATATCACCTCAACGCTCCGAAGATTTTAAATTTAAATATGCCTACAGGATCATAGATACGTCAATGCTGCACCGTTCTCTAGGTTCTCAAGGTACAAGCTCTCGTTGATTATGCTAAAATCCCCTGCTCTACTATCTGGAAAATTACAGCTGTTATTTCACAATCTAGGTGAGCCTCGTTGAAGATTTTATTTCACTTCCTATTAGAAGGTTTGCAAGTGGATAACGTCTTGAATTTTTGAGTTTCTGACACTTACTTTCTAACTTTTTTCACTGGAAGCACGAGCCTCTCTGTCCCTAATTTTCTCGACTTTTTATGATTCTTATGCGTAGGAGTCTCTAGAGATTCAAAACTCACAAGGCGTATACATACAATAAAACACCATAAATACATATAAAACATCATCAAAGTATATTCTCATAAAAGTCACGATGAAACAATCGAATTCACATTAAGTTTTCTTATAATCCAAATTGTCACTTCGCTATGCGACAGGTCCTCAATCTTTCTCCCTCCCGAATTTCACTAATAGTATGCTGCTCCGGCATGCCCTAACGGTGCTGTATCCCATATCAATTTTTTTCTTCTTTGTCGTAACAGACTGTAAGAAAGACCTAATTCTACAAGTACCATTTCAACAGGTTTTCACAAAAACATCAAATTTCATATTTCGCTTGATATTTACTTTTGCGTATTATGAGAGAACATGAAAGTTTTTTGCAATACAAAAGTAGAAGATAAATTTTCTTACGCTAGTGTAGCCTTTGGTTTCATGTGATTTTCAAACATGTTTAAAATTTGTATAAACCGTTTCCTTTGGAACCTTGGTTTTTCTACCACTGAACAGTGGTTCAGAATCCAAAATTCCCGGTCAAAACCTCGAAAATCGGCAGTTTTTGATCGAGATATACGTATGTAAGGTGCATTTCTGTCGAGAAATCCAAAAGAGCAGATTTTCATATTTAATAGTTTCAACAAAGAATACGCTCAAAGTCAAACGTTCTGCCGAACCTTGTTTTACGCAGCTGAAAAGTCTCGCGCATCCGACTGGAATGTGAGTATCAAAAAAAGGCAGTTGCTAGTTGACCAGTACTTTCTGATCTCATGGATTTTAATCTTTCAGGTATGTAGAATATTTCTGTACTAGATTGAAGGGAAAATAATAATGCATGCATCTGCAAGAGAAGTCGGGATGCTCACGATCCTTTTTCTATTTCGCGCAGTAAAAATTTCGGAATTAAATAAGGAATTATTCATCCAGGCCGCATCGGGCTGCTTCGAATCTTAATGTGTTGCACACGGTGAGGTGTCCCTAAAAAAGTGGCGTTGAAATTTTGTGCCCTAGCTTGCCCGTCTTCTCTTGGGAACGATTTCTTTGAGGTGTACGGCGCACCATTTCACTTGCCAAGCGCGCCGCATAGCGACAGACTTATCGCATGGGCGATACAGTGAATTACGAGGGAGCTTTACAGCTTTTTTTGCACGAAGAAATTTCTGAGAATACGTTGTCGAATGTTTTAACCAAATCGTTTCTTACTTGTGCATGATGATCACTTCGACTTTCTTCAAATATATAAAGACAAAGAAACTTATTTTTCTAACAATACTTTGAACGATATATTAATGTGAGTGTGAATCAACTTATGATCATTAACGCAAATTATTATAAAATTATTTATTTACTTCTAATTGACATAAAAATTATTGTTTCATATGTAATTAATTTCTTCCAAAATGGGAAATTGGATGCTGAATTATTTTGTACAAATTTATCAAATTACTGTGAATTACCGAAAATTTCCGGAAATCTATGGAAATTTTTTGAATATAATTTGACGTACCCAAAGGTAAACTACCATAAATTGCCCGAAATTTCCATAAATTTCTGGAAATTCATGGGATTTGTTGGATATAATTCCAGGTAATTCATGGTATGTTACCATATTTTCTTGTGAAATTACCATAAATTACCCAGAAAACCCAAATAAAAGTTGATTTTCATTCCATACTCTATTTTTGTATGCAAGTAGACCACCATTTTGTGTCCGCCATTCTGAATTTTGAAAAACAAATGAATATCATTTCCTAAATCAGCGACCCCGAAAAAGTGAACAGAAGTTGACTTTCATTCCAAACCCTATTTTTTATGCGATTTGGCCGCCATTTTGTGTCTGCCCTTTGGAATTTTGAAAAACAAATATCATTTTCGAAATCAGTGACCCCGAAAATGTAAAAAAAGTGGATTTTTATCCCACACTCCATTCTTGTATGCAAGTCGACTGCTATTTTGTGTCCGCCATGTTAAATTTTGTAAAACAAATATCATTTTCGAATTCAGTGACCCCAAAAATTCCGAGATATGTAACTTTCAACACGATTATTACATGTTTAGGGGTTTTGACCGGAAATTTGGGATTTTGAACCAATGTGCACTGGCACAGAACTACCCCGGTGAAGGAACCAACCTTCAGCTACGTAACTGTTAAAGTTTTAAACCTGCCCCAGATCGAAAATAATATTAATTTTGGTTACATATTTTCTTTATCTTTATTAATAGTGTAATATAAGGATTGTAGAGAATCTTGGTTTGAAACTACTATACGGAAATTCCGAGGTAAAATTGGGCGGCGCTTGCCTACTGGAGTTTCCCTCATTTCTGAACCAGTCATCTCATTAACAACACCACTGTACATGTTTATTTTTGCTCTCACCCGAGTTTTATCAACACAACGTGTATATATTCCACTGAGGAACCCACCATACTCTACCATCGCAAAAACATCCCCAGCATATGTTGATAATACAAGTCTTTCTTGGATTGGTATGGCCACATAGCAACCGTAACCCACAAGCATTTGAATTTGGTTGTTGTGAGGAAATATATATCTACGTAACTCAAATCGCCGGTCTGGATTCATGAAGGGAATGAGTCGAATGAGTCCAAGTTGTCCAGGTCCATATCCGAGTATGAGAGGAGGAGGCCTTGTAGGAGGACACCTGGTCCTGGCATCCAGAAGACACGCGGAAGGAAGAGAAAGTCTGCGACGAGAAGAACCAGATTGACAACGTCCCGGACGGGGTGTGTCAGGCAAAGGATGGCCATCTGAGTTACGTTCAGATTGTGCCGTTAATTCTGCGAAAAGGAATGAAGGATTACTTTCAGGTACGTTCCGCTAGCGCCTCATAGTGGGGACAGAATGTTCAAAACCACCTAATGGTCGCAAATCTTAACCAAATCAAACAAAATTTAGACAGAAATGTTCATAATTGAATTCCAAAGAGACTGACAGAGCCGAATTTTTAAAAATAATTTGCTCAAACTCTTTCAGTTCGGTCATTTAGGAGGAGTAGACCAGGTGAAAAAAAAGAAAAAAAAAGTAACAATATATATAAAGAATCTACAAATTCCTGAAAAAGATTGCCCTAAAATATCTAAGTTCCTTCAAAACAATTATCAAAGATTCCTTGGAATTTTAAAAAATATTTAAAGAATCAACAAATTCTTGAAAATAATTGCCCTCAAATATTTGAGTTTCTCCAAAACAATTTAAATCGATTGAAATTTCTATTCAAATTGTACTCATCGTTTTAACAGTTTGAAGCTCCAGCACTCCGAAGTTCTCACCAAAATCTTATTTTTGGACAATAACAAGATGGAATACTTTCTACGATTTATTGATCGCGTCCTAAAGTATAGGATTTTTGAGGATGAACTAATTGTATCAGTGGAAATGGTTCCTGAATAACCCAATCAGAACATCTTCCTTCCGAAATAAATTTGAGGAAAATTTGTACGAGAATTCATTTTAAACAAACACAGGTAGTGTTCTAGAGGGTAAAGTGAAGGGGATATCATCCCAACTAAATCCGGCATATCGTAATTTGCAAAAAGCTTAAAAATGTATCCAGAAGGATAGATATATGTATATTCATATTATTATATTTACCAACAGAATTCAGCATAACCGTTAAGGATAATATTAGAGTATGAACTTTACTCATTACGCCAGGTAGAGGAAGAACTAATGGATGCGTAAATGGAATATTAAGTTATTAATGTTGCTGACGAGTAATTCTGTCCTTTCAGGAGTGTATTATATAAACTATAGTCGTTATCTCATGTAGCATGTGCGCGGCAGGTGTAATCCGATTTAGGCTTGTTCTTCTGTGATAATTAAATTTGATAAGTCAGTCCAAGGAAATAAAATTAGTTATGCAACTTTGCATAACTGATCTCACAAATTATATAATATTCCTCGTTTTTGGTAACGCTTGTTCTCACATGAAAAATTTATAATTTTCTCATAACAGACCACACTCATTGTACTCAAATGTCGGTGCGAATAGCTGAAGTCGTAGTTCAGACATATTTGTACCAAAGTTACAGTACATTTCCCTGCATTCATCCTAACTGAGAATGAAAATATTATTATAGGGAAATGAGATGGCCTTTTATGGAATTTACAAAGCCAAGATTAAGGAAGGAACGTTGTTTATACTTTAACAAAGAATATTTTTTCCTGCTTGTGACGATTCTTTCGAAAAATAACAGACTTGATTATATTGGCAATGGCGAATCATTTTGTAAGCTCAAAACATCACCTTGTTGAAAAAGAAGCGATTATAAATCCAAAGATTTTTGATCTGTAACTGAGAGCTTGAAAGAGGTGTCAACCGGCAGAAATCTCAAGGTCTTAAGGTTCTCCGCAAGCCTCATGGCTAGTTCAATTTTCAATTTCCGTCACTCATTTACACGAATGTAATCAAAATTCAACAACTTTCAAAATACGAAAAAAACAGAAACAAATTCATGTTGAACTTCCAACATTCAAGTTAATATCTGAAACTTTCAGAAATTTTGGATATATTATTTGTTGATTCTTCGATCATCCTTAACGTATTTTCAAAACTATTACCCTGACTGTAAGATTTCAAGAGGGTCTCGATTCCGATATTCGTCTCCCTTTCTAATTGTTCATTATTATCTCCTCTCATTTAACATTGGAAGGTCCTATTTTTGATGAAAAATTTCGAAACGATATTCTCTGATAGAAAATAATAATTTCCTTTCCAAGCTTATAAAAATAGAATTTTTTCATGTTATTTTTGTCATTTTTATTTCATTTATTTATTTGTTGGAAATGGGTTTATGACTCCAAGGATTGGATAAATTTTACATTCAAAGCACTAGTGTGCAATAGTCTCATTGATCCGAACCGGAAAGTACAAGTTTGGTTTTCACCTTGTATGGTCCGAAAAGTACCAGATCGATCTGGATCTTTTGATCTCTAGTGCCGTGTACCACTTAAAACTGCCCAGAAAAGTTATTTCATACTCCTAGATGTGCATCAGAATGATGCTGTTGGATGATCCTGTTGGATATTGTTACGAACACTAATAAGCAGTCGCGGACAATTGTTCAGGGATGGTCCCGAAGTAAAAACTCCCAAGCTAAGGCATAAACAATGGTGCTGAAAGCTGATGGCACCTGGATGTGGTGTCCTTTACGGTGTCTCCAGAATAACAGGCGACCTTTTCGAGTATACAGCCTCGCCCTCGCATGCGAGGCTCTGCGAGGGTGGCCAATCCCTTTTCTAGCTACTAGTGGGAATAGCAATGCAAACACAAAACCCTAATCCAGTTATGAATGCGGTTCAAAATGATCGAAAGCTAAGAGCACCGGACAATAGTTCGGCCAGTATTGCCAATCGTTCTAGAGTTGCAATAAAAGCACCAGATAAGCTCAACACCACTAATCGGGCAGCAGCCAAGAAAAGAAAGATTGAGCCTGAAGCTGTTAAACGAGAAAACAAAATTGAGCGAGAGACTTTTTTCCTTCAAACTGATGTGAGTCAATTCGCTTGTTGCCTTTCGGGAGTTTTTTTTTCAGTTTGTTGTGATAATAAATTCTACATTGTATTTCAGACCACCGATTCATTGCGCATAATCGCCAAAGAGAAATTAGTACATCTCAAATAAAAAAACGAAGTTTTCAGACCGTATATTGCAACAAAAGGGCCAGTAGGAGAGGCTGAGGCATTTTACGTTGTATTCGGAGAAATCTTGTACGAAACTGAGTCTTTGGTCGCTGCGTTGCAATTATCAATCAAATTAACTTCAACGTACAATCTCGACTACCCAAGACCAACCTTCGAGACATGGATTTTTTTCCAGAAAGTCTTTCTTCGTATCAATATTCGCGGAGGAAAAATCCCTGCCAAGGCAAAAAAAAATCATCGAATTTGCAGAGAAATATTTAAACAAAAGTTTTTTCTGATTGAACTTTGTGAATGATTTGCCAAAGGTTGAATGAAGATACATGTAATATGCTCTGAACTGCTCTTTAAAAATAAATTTTTTAATTTCTACGTCATGGACCCTAAAACATTCTCTGACTTACTAACGATTGCCTCTGGATATTTTTTTGGGAGTTTGTTCGAATGGCCTGATCTACCTCGAAGTCATGTAGTTGAGCTAATTCACAGATTCAGAAGTTTTTTTAATAATCATTCTATCACGACCCTTCTGGATCAAATTCTTAAGAGATTGGAACAGCTTCAGGAACATCCGGGAAATCTTTCTGCGTGTAGAACCATGCTTTACAATCTACAAAATCCCTTCCGTGGATTCGAAACTGAGCGTCAGAGTTTCAGTTATTTCAAGTCTGTAGGTTCATATGTAAGTCCACAAGAAATTACAATCGACGTTGATCCTGCCCGTGCTCAATCGGCTGGAGATAACGAAGTTCTCCCTAAAAAAGTCATTTACCAAATGATTCCACTGAGAAAAGTTTTTAAAAAGTTTTTTGAACTTTCCCATGTGTTTGAGACGAGTCAAACTCACCTTGATGCACTGGAGAAAGAGAGAACTATAATACCTAATATAGTTCAAGGAAGTGATTGGCTATCTCGTAAACTCTTGTTCGGTGATGAACTAACCTTTACTCTGTTATATCATCGAGATGACTTCGAGACGAACAATCCTCTTGGAAGACATAGAGGATTGGCTAAAGTGGGAGCGGTGTACATTGTTTTGCCATGTTTGCCTCCTTATATGCTGTCGAAGGTAGAGAACATTTTCCTTTTTTCATTATATAAATCGTCAGATACTAAATTTGTTTCTTTCAAACAACTTTTTGGAAAGCTCGTTGAAGAATTGATATTCTTGGAACAAGAAGGGATTACAATTTCGACACCGGCTGGACAATTTCAGGTTCACTTTTCTTCAGCGGGAATGATTGGCGACAATCTTGTCATTCATACGATTATGGGATTTGTTCGTGGCTTCACAGCAAACTATCCTTGTCGATTTTGTTTGGTACATAGCAAAGACTTTAACACAACTTTGGAAGCCTCCAAGTGCAGAAAGTGAACAAAGGAAAATTACATATCCCAGCTTGCGAAGAAAGATTCTTTTTCAAGTGGTGTTGTGAGTGAATCTGCATTGAGTGATTTGCAATCCTTTTCAACATTGCAAATTCTGACAGTGGACGTCATGCACGTCATGTTCGACGGGATTTACGAGTACGATGTAGGAGAGATTTTCCATATTTTTATTTTGAAAGGAAAATTCTTTACTTGTGAAGAGATGAACAAGCGAATCGAACAGTTTCATCACGGCCTTGATGAAATTCGCAATAAGTTTAATGCGGAATATTGGTGTTATTCTGGGTGATTTGATTCCGTTTGGGAACCCTTACTGGAAGATAATTATTTATTTGGAAGAAATTCTGGACGTCGTTACTTCTCTTGCTATCAATGAAAGCATAGCTGTGAATTTAGAATGTTTGATTGCGGGTTATTTCACTTCGTTGACAGAATTATTTCCAAATCACTTGAAAGTAAAACATCATCTGCTGTTGCATTATCCTGAAATCATTCGACTTAAGGGACCTCTGTGGTTATTATCGACCTTTAGATGCGAAAGCAAAAATAAAGAGCTCAAAACAACATCTGATGTGACGCTCAGTCGGGTAAATATCTGTAAATCTCTTGCTATCAAATCGCAATTGCGATTCAGCTATAGGACTCTTTGTAATGCTTCGACATCTTGTAATTTGTTCGAACGAGGATCTTTGGAGACAATTTAGAGAATGTCTGCGTTATTACCAGAAAGATCAGTGAATACGTACATTACGTAGAGCATTATCAAGCCTACAGTATTCACGAAAATGTATCTTTCGACGATAATTTTCATAGATGTTTTGATATGACTACAGCTCAAGAGTGTGAAGTTTCACGTATTGTATCCCTCCAAGATGGAAAAAAATTCATTTCAAAACGTTGGATTTGATTTTTTTTCTGCACAGTGCTTATTACAGTATATTGAGATAAGAACATAGATGAATTAGGGAAATGATACGAATAACATCTTTTTCTAACACCTTAAAAACCGTCGACATTATCTTGATAGTTATTGAAATAGTTGTACATAGTTGGTCAAAATATGTGATGCGAAACATGAAAAGAGGGCTATTGACACGAAAATAGATTCCAGGGTTCTCATTATTTTCTACGGAAAATATAAGCTTCATCAATGAGAACTTTGTGAAAATTTCTTTCTCGATAATTCAACTTAGATTTAGTGTTTCAACTTAAGAGTTTTGCTGCTACATCATACGCAGTAACATGTATCTCGTAAAATATGTTTGCGTTAATAGTCTGATTTTTTCGTTTCACATAACATATATATTCTTTAGGTTGAAATTTCTGTTATTATTCACTGTAACTTGTAAACGGGACTTCATTGAATAATACGTTTTATGTTTACTTAATTTAAGTCACATTTAGTGGACCCTTCAAATATGTTACAGCAATAAATAAATCATATTCATTAATTATTTCTGAAGCATTATTTTTAATAACTAGTCAAAAATGTCCGTGCTTCAAACGGAAACCAGAAGAAGAACAAAAAAACATGTAAATCATAGAGAAATAGTTTGGAAAAAGAAGTAGAAAAAGTTAGACAAAATCACGACTCACAGAAAAAGGTTGAATAATTAAGAGAATAGTTGTGATCTTCTTCTAGAGAAATACAATTCGCTATTAGAAATAAATTTTTCATCACTTCTTTAATGATTGCAATTATTCATTATTGAATTCAAATAGTAAAATATTCTTTTTTTTCATTATTTGTACTAAACTATGTGTCCTCAGTTTTTTAGCAAACTGTTACGGCCACACTGAAAAAAACAATCTAGCAAGACTCATCATACATTTGTACTTAATTCTATACTGTTTTCAGATAAACTGTATAGTAAAAAGTAAAAATTAATAGTGAAAAGTACAACATTTTTAGACTGATTCCACAGCACTGCAAATAAAGTAATCTATTGGAATATATCTTTATACTCCAAGGAAATAAAATTAGATCTAAGTTAGATCTGGGTTAGATCTGAACTAGATCTAATTGGATCTAGTTAGATCTGATTCGGTCTAGGGAAATCTAATTTTTTTCTCGCGATTGGAAAGGATACCGTATTCGCAGAACGTTTCTTTTTGAATATCAAATTCGTACTACACAAAAAAACTCGACTTCTTGCTTCAGCAAAGAAAGAGAGACAGTAAAAAGGCCTAGGGAAAAGCGTGATAGAGAGTCCATTCATGAAAGGTGATAGAACGCGTAAGTCTCTCCCAAAAATGGAAGGACGTTTGGGTAAAGACACACTAGGGCTGTTGATGTTTGGAATCCGAGGACTGAGAAAGAACTAGGTGAGACTCAGAAGCAGGTGAAAGGTATGCGAAAATACGTGAGAAATGAGGACGAGGAAGAGAAAGACAAGGAGAAAGATCTGTGGAAGAAATTGGAAGGATTTGACGGAGTGTTAGTGTTAGTGAGGGAGGAAAAAGAAGATGAGATGAAAAAAATGGATGAGATAATTGGTGATGTTGAGAAGCGGGTTAGAAAAAAGGGGGCAGAAACGCTGCTAAAAAGCATGGGAGGGTTTTAGAGAAAGGTTTTTAAAGTAAAGCTGGAGAAGAAAGAGGAGAATAAAGTAACGGTTGTGGAATAAGAGAACTTGCAAGGTAAGTTGGTAGTGATGCGTAGTAACAGTAGGATCAGGGATAAGGGGGTCAACATCGATCACGATCTGACGCAAAACGAGAGAAAATTCAGGAGAATGCTGAATGACAGAGGAAGAAAGGGAGGAAGTAAAGGGAAGGTGCCCAAGAAATATGAAACCAAAAAAGAGAAAACAATATGCATGTAGAATGAGGGAGTACAGATTATTAAGATTGGAGGACTGGCAGAAACGTAGGTAGAGAGCAAAAAATAGCTATTAATTGAACCAGGGGTATCAAGAATGATAAGGTAGAAGCTCCAAGAGGTGTTCAGAATGGGAAAGAAAAGTGGAGCTCAGAGGAGCGAATTATAACGGTAGTGAGGAGGAATGTGAGAAAGTTCATGGTAGATAGGGTGGCAGGGATAAGAGAAGGGTTTGAAGATGTTACAGGCGAGAGGGGTGAGGGTATGCGAGTACTGGAAGCTGTGTTTGAGACTCCGATGCATGGATGGGAAGGGATGAGGGTCTTTACATGTATAAAAATAGATGTAATGGCTCAAATAGTGGATAGTTGGTGGGCTGTCGCAAATGGTATAATAACATGGGACTATAAGTTGCAAAGTTGGGAGTAGACTAAAATATTTGCAGTAGAAGGGGAGATAGAATCAGACATTCAGTTTGGCAAGTGGGAAGGGGGAGGAAAAGTGCTGATAGAGAAGGAGGAGATTTGGACGAGGGAGGCTATAAAGAAATACCAGGAGAAGTTTAAAACATAATATTCTGAAGAGAATCGGTGAGAGATATTCAGATATCTGATGGGAATTCGAAGGGCGTGTTCAAATGAATGAATCCTTGTTCGTATGTGGAATGTATGCAGATGAGAAGAAAGGTCAAGACAAAGTTCATCAAGTGGAACGAGAGAACCATAGAGAGGGAATAGAAAGTATATGGTCATATAAAAGAGAGACTAATAAGGGAAAATATTGTTATGAGGTAGGTGTGGGGAAGGATGAAGCTGTTTTACTCACTTGTGGTGTGTGTGCTACTGTATAGAGCAGAGGTGTTTGGGTGGAAGGAAAGTGAGGAGGTGAATACGGTATCGAAGAGGTATATTGAATATGAAATGGGGTTAAAAAGGAGAAAACCTAATTATATTATTAGAAATAAGATAGTTACATTGAGTTAAAGGATTTTCTTTGGTGAATTTCTAGGTATGAAAGAAAGTGCGCTGGTTAGGGCATAATGGTCAGGGGATGAGAACAGGAGAGGGGGTTAGAAGATAGAAATTCAGAAAGGAAGGTTTTTCAGAAAAAATGGTTCGCATAAGGATAAAGTGAGAAAAAGTTCAGAGGAGGAGAGAAAGTTTAATGCGATTGTAGAGGATAAGACGTTTAAGGTTTAATGTGAGACATTGGTAGATGATGCTAAGAGAGGGAACGTTATATCTGTGCAAGAACGGAGAGGAAGGAAGTTTAGAGCTCATAACAAGGACGGGATGATGGAGTATAAAGGATTTGCACAGGTTCCAGCTTCCTGATGAGAAGAGAGTGTGTGAATCGTGTGAGAATGGTTATGCAAAGCTGGAACACGAATTTGGAGAATGCAAAGTGGTGGGAGTGAGGCAGAAAAGTTGTTGATGCAAGGCTACAAGAAAGTAGGAAAATGCGTGCAAGGCAATAAGAGCAAGCGGGCGAAAGCGAGCGTTCATTCCATTGAGGTGTGGATGGATATTATTGTATAAAATTTAGGCAGATGTTAGGCTTATGTATTTTTTGGAAACTTCTGTAAAACATGGTCGTGTTGGTTGGTCAATTTTTGTAGGCCAATACGATATGATATGATATTGCGCATCAAGATATTATTGCTTATTGTTTATTTACTCTCAGTTATTATAAGTATTCATTCGTGATATTTTCACATCGAAACAAGGATTTCTCGAACACTAAAGTTTATATTAAATCAGGATAACCCGAGAGTAATATAATTTTTAATTTATAAATTATTTGAACAAACTCAGATGGGACTTCCATAAAAATTGCGACAGGAAGAGCGTTCAGGATAAATTGCAGGAATAGTTATTTGTGAAAAGTTCAGCGATGTTTTTGAAATTATGTATGTATAGATATACATCTATGATATTATACTTAGCCAAAGAATAAATGATGCCTACTGAAGACAATACCAGAGTATAGAAGATACTTATTTCCTTAATGAGATGGAAATCTGAAAAATGCAACAATGCGAAATCCCGTTGTTAGTGCCACATTCACTAGAGTGGAAATTCTGTTAATTTAACGACTGTGAAAAGCAAAGACGTAATAAGGGTCAATCTTTATTCGTTTGATACTTACATCTGATAAGTCAGTTTCAAGAAGAGAAATGTTGTAACGAAATTTTTTTGAACTGTTATCACAATTCCTATTGTATTTTAGTTTCTTCAGAAGACGCCGATTTTCACGCGGGAAATTTTTGTAGTATCTACAATAAAAAGTCAGTTGAAGCTTCGGAAGACTGACAAAATATTTTTCTTCAAGCAATACTAGCCATCACAATTTTTTAATGCATATGCCATAGAATAATTTGAAATAAAATATTATTTTCTCAAATGCCTTCCCTAATACTATTCCCTCCGCTTTTTATCAATCCATAAATAGTCAGTCCACATGTCGCAGTTCTCGCCAAATTAAGAAGTTTCTCTCAAAAAAGATAAATATTGAAATCAGGAGAAAATTTCCGAAGCCTGTATCAAACTCTTTATCCTAATATTATTAACGATTCAACGCAAAGTCTGAGAGGAGGGCGATTTCGAACATTGAGTTTTCTCCTCGGAAGACTAAACAAATAAATTCTTCATGTATTATAAATAATTAAAATATGTGACGTGCGCCGAAGAAAGGGGGCTTACTCTTGAAAAATCGAAATCGAGGTTTTTACACCTTCCGATACTTTTTGTGTTGATCTCTTTATTTGAAAAATCAAAGATAAATTCCAATCGTTATTATAGCTCATAATTTAGTGTTTAGGTTCCCCCTTTCATACGAGTCGCGTGTATCGGGTCGACTTCGACCGCTTGCCCTGAAAAATTTCACTTTTCAGAGTAAGCCCCCCTTTCTTTGGCGCACGTCGCATATATTCGTAGAAGGTAAGTAGTTTTTTTTTAAGTTTACTTGTACAAACAACTCGTATGAACAGATAGATAACCATGCTGCTCTCTGGAAATGAAATTTCTTACGACACAACCATGAATGATGTACTCGACGGATTTGTAGGTTGTAAGGGTTCGTTTCGCTGCAACTGTGTGTAGGCCCGCCGGAAGCTTCAGTATTGCCAGGGTTTCAGGGTTGGCACAGGTTTAATGAGAGAAAACAAACCGCGGTTTAGATATGAACATCAGGAAATCAGTATGTTCTTCCTATGAAAATACATTGGCTAACTAGGAACTAGGCGTGAAAATGTTGTGTGGGTGTGCGAAGCCAACGCCGGGCGATCGTCTCCCGGAGTAGAGTCCAGGCACTATTCTTAAGTCCTACCCTGGAAACAGAATGAAGAAGGGAACCGGGTTCGCAGTGGGCACGGTAGTCGGTCACGCGCGTGGGCGGCCAGAGATCCAGGCCACTTTGTAACGGTTGGTTCTGGTCAGGTATGGTAGGGAAGGCCTTCTGGGCTCCCACTCCCTCAGGTTTGCCCGTAGGTTGCTTTTATTCTGCTGGTAGGGACGCCAAGGTTAGGCCGGTCAGAAACACGTGACGCTGGCGTACTCTAAACTCGAAGAGCGACCACAGAGGTACCTGTCGACCGTCGATCAAGTCGGCTACAGGGAGCTGGAAGCATTGAACTAGGAGGTGAAGAATGTTCGCTGGACGCCTACTGGGAGTGCAGGGTGGCTAAGGGATCGACTTGCACCGGGTGATAGATCCCCGATGTTACTCGGTTCACAGTACCCTACGAACTCCCGTTTCTGTGTCGTGCAGCTATGTATATGCCTGTGCCTGCGTGGCGCGTCGGCGTACTGGATGTCAGTGAGTGAAAGGGAGCAGCATCGGTGGATTGATGTGCGCGTGAGCCTGCGCGCCTAGTAACGGTACGTTGCAAGGTGTCTCCACATAATTAGCGTATTTCAGTCACGTTCTGGTGTGCTACGTGCTTGTCATTGTTTCTGATGCTATGAACCCCGACCTAGATTGTCATCACGAATTTCAGGCTTTCAGAAACTGGATGCACTCTCTAAGTCAAATGAGAGATGCCCCTGTGTCCATTTCATATTGATACAACGTTCGAGGGTGCTCGCCATGGTCAACTCCTTGTCTTTATTGCGTTTTTAATTCCTCTGTGGTTTCGGCTCTGATGTTCCAGGGTTCTTACAACCACAAGTTGAAGGTCGCCTGATCAAGATCTGTTTCAAAGGCATTGTTGTGAAGCGCAGCATTTTTCTTGCGGATAAAATAATTGCACAACTGTAAAAATTGCTATATACACAGTTTTTCTACATCTCCAGCTCCTTTACTCCTTATTTCTGTGGGATAACTACTCTTTCTAAAATGAAATCACCGGAGTGCGTTCCCTGCTCAGTCGTTCCGAAGCGCATGGTTCCGTTCATTCTATCAAGTTGGGTGTACGACTATTTGATGAGTGCAATAGAGCATGAAGGAACAAAAATTACATTGGTGTTGAGAGCCCTGATTTTCTTAGCTCGGTGGAAGTTTGTGACCTTCATCATTTCTATTCTAAGTCACATGAGCGCCTGCCAACTTTACACGAGACTTGGGAAAGGGGGGAGGTAGGTATGTAACCTGCATTATTTCTATGACGAATCACAGGAGTGCGTTTCCGTTTCCTGCAAAACTTGGGAGAAGGGAAGGTATGTGCCCCACACTGTTTGTATTAGCAGTCACATGAGAGCCTTCCAACTTTCCACGAGACTTAGAGATGATATGTGACCAACGTTGTTCGTGTGACCAGCGCCTACGCCCCCTTCCCCTAGGATTCAGTGAAAAGGGTAGTTTTGTGACCTACGTTATTTCTAGGACCAGTCACATGAGCGCCCTCCAGCTTTCCACGAGACCTAGGAAATGGGGGAAGGTTTGTGACCTACATTAAATCCAAGACTGGTCACAAAGATGCTTTTCCACCTTTTCCCCTCTGCACGACTTGGTAGAAAGGGACGGTATGTGACTCTTATTATTTGTTTTAACAGTCACAAAGGCGTCTCCCTGCTTCCTAGAGACTTAGAGAAAGGAAAAGTTTTGTGACATTCATTCTTGATATGCTCAATCACATGGGCGCCCTCAAGCTTCACACAAGAGTTGCAAAAAGGAGAAGGTATGCAAATCTTATTATTTGAATTACCAGTCAAAGGGGCGCCTCCCTGCTCCCTCAAGACTCGGGAAAGGGAAAGTAGTGTGACCTTCATTATTTCTATGCTCAGTCACATGAGCGTCCGCCAGCTTTCCACGAGACTTGGGAAAGAGGAGAGGTATGTAACCTGCATTATTTCTATGACGAATCATAGGAGTGCCGTTCCGTTCCCTACAAAACTTAGGAAAAGAGAAGGTATGTGACCCACAATATTTGTAATCAAAGTCACAGGAGAGCCTTTCAACTTCCCACGAGACTTAGAGATGAAGATGATATGTGACCAACGTCACATATCGTGCTTCCAGCTTTTTCCTCTCATCAGCAACCTAGGATGATTCTGAAAGAAAAAGATCAAGCATTCTTTTCAAATTATTTTCAAACCAAAAAAAAAGAAGTCAATTCAAGAGGAAAACTTCAATAAAGGTCTACAATTGGGAAACCAGGATCAATCAATTCTTTTGTTCAAAATAGTAATTTTCGTTGCAACGATCATGGAAGACATGGTAGGATGAAACGTTAGAAAAAAGGCCCGCGTATTCAGGCAACCCTTCATAATAGACTGACCGCCTCCACGGAATTTGGAGGGGTCCACTCATACTACGTATTAGTAGAGTTTCAATAAGATTAGAGACAACAACATTTTGAGCGGGTGCACTTGATAAATTTCTCTCTTTATATAAAAAGCATACATGCGTGCCAACGCTTTAAAAATTAGAACTCTTCCGTCTTCCAAAAAATATTGAGTTATTGCTATCAATAGCGAGTACAAATAAAAAATCTTTAGCATTTGCCAGTGCCTAAGCTCGGTACTTGTTTCTTGGACAAAGCAGTAATATATGTATCCCCGTGAGGTTTACTTTTCAAAGACTCCAGAATACAATGGGCAATTAAATTTACAAATATGATTTTTTGATATATTACCAAGGTAATGGTAAATCCTTTGCCTTGTTTTTCGAAGCTTAAGCCTATTTGTGATGTAATTTTATTTGAGAGGAATTCTGTCTTTTCTTCAAGACTTACTTTGACACTTCTTATCTTCATACCAGTCCGCTCCGACTTCTCTCCTACACCTCCTCCGTTGAGAAACTCGACCACAAACCGACTGTCCTGAAGAAAAAGGTCGTAAGAAAGATTCCCGAAAACAGAGTGTATTTAATCAATTATGCTGCGCTAGAGTGTCATATTCCCATTGGAGAATACCTATACATAGGACACTTCAGCGAAGTACAATATAGTTGATTCGCTATTAACACCATCCCCGTATTTAGTAACTGAGATAACTAAAAATTTTAGGTAAACAATTTTCTCCATGCATAAAACATGAATACCTTTGAGAGAAGTAATAAAAACAATCTTTAAAATGCAACGAAGATAAGTGATGATCCTCCGAAGCCCTAGGAAACTTCTGGTCATGATAGGACTTCAAGACCAAATATCAATTCTTACTTACAGCAAGAAGCAGCACTTTAAATCACCTTGAACAGGCATTAGCTAAGTTTTAATCTGCAACGTGGCTGATTTCAATTGGCCAAAGATCGAAGTCTTGTTAACTGAAATACATCAAACTTTATTGAAGTTACCAATAGATGAGATTTTTTTGAGTTGACTTCGGGAGGAAAAAATATTACATTTGAGTTTTACATTTGCTGAGAACGAATTATTGATATCGAGCCTCTAAAGAATCACTTTTTACAACTATTACTTCGAAATTATGTGGTATCATTGGGCGTCGAGAGCCTACTGGACTTTCCCTTATTTCTTGCGCGCTCATATACGCAAACTCACCGGTTCTTATGTTTAATTTTATACGATGCCTTGTGCCAATGGAATTATACAATGCAATTAGAAAACCATTCATCTCCAATAATGCATAAACTTCACCATTGGATGTTGATAATACAATCTGTTCTTGGGTTGGCAAAGGCGCGAAGACACCATGTCCGATTAGCATCTGAATTGGTTGACTGACAGGAAAAATGTATCTACGGAATTCCAGTTGTCGGTATGGGTTTGCCTTCGGAATAAGGCGAATAAGTCCTAGTTGTCCGAGTCCATATCCAAGTATGCAAGGAGGAGACCTGGCAGAAAAAATGCTGGCAGAAGAAGGGCTTGCAGGATAAGACCTCAACCGAGAAGGAAGAGCAGACTCTTCATGCTTGCCAGAAGACTGAGGTCTGCGATCAAAAGAACGAGGAGGTCGGTTTGGTCGACTCAATAAAGGAGTATCAGGCAGATGATTATTATAAGCCAACAACTCGAACTGTGAACTCAATTCTGCAAGACAAAACAAAAGATCACACTTTTTCAAATCACATACTCGAGTTGGTAAATTATGGAACTTCTGTGGCAATATTTCCGGGTAAAATTGAAAACATTGCTAAAAATTTTAGCAAGAAATTTTCTGTAGTTTAATCGGAAATGTCTAGGTAAGATTATTCAAGGAAACATTTTGAATGTTTGGGGAATTCCGTTCCGCACTCTTTTGAAGGAACGCGAAAACAACAAAGCATGATTTCCTCTTTATTTCATGCAAGGACTATCAACATTAACGTTAGATAGGGCATACCCCGCTTGGCCCTGTTTTTCAGGACCTCCTTCGAAATTCCATTGATGAGAATTCACTTCTGTGTTAATCTGAAAGTAATGCGCTTTCTCAGATAAATGCGATGAAATTCCTAAAAAAAGGACCAACAGCAGATAGAGTATGATAGCCGGAGGTCATTATAATCGGCCAAACTCTGGCCCGTAATCGAGCCAACATTAGGATTTAGTCTGGAGAATCGTTTTTAGAGAACCTTGCGAATAACCAGCTAAGCTCTGGTCAATGTGAGCATGATTGTTGGTTCGACTCTGGTCTCAGTTCCGGATTAACATTTTTAGGCTTTAGAGAAACGTCCGAAGGACCATAAGAATATAGTCATTATAATTTTGGCACAAAATTGAGCCAACGGTCAGGTAAACTTCCGCGAAATTTCCCCAAAGAACCTCGAAAACACGGTTGACTCAATTCTGAGAAGGATCAACTCGCCTATCAGCGAAATATAAACGACTGAAAGGAACCTACCTGAGCTCGACAATAGGGATCATAATAATACGACTAGCCTGTTTCCGGTCTGTTTACGGAAAGCTTGAAAAATTTCGACTTGATTTTCTTTTACTCTGAAACTATTAACGTAAAGTCAGTGTGCGAGAAACCGTGAACCATGACGGATCGTTTTCTGATCCTTCTTGCGCGTCGAACAGAAATTGCCAAAAAATGCTCAAAAAGTGTGCCTTGTGTAAACGATGTTGATGAATGTGCCTTTTGTGAATGATGTTGATGAAAATGCAATGAATGGATACTGGTTGTTTTTTTGGAAATAACGCCTTTTTCATTGACTTTACCAAGATCTGGCGAATTCTAAGTTTTAAAGAAAATGTTTAAAAACTATTCTACAAATTAAACATGGTCCTTCGAACCTGACAGTTGTGAAAAAACGTTTTCCAAAAACCCAAAAAGTGAAAAAAGGCCATTTCAAAAAAAAAAACTCTAATGGTGATCGCTATTGTGGTGTTTCGTTTCGACGAATAAAGTTCGTGGTTCACGTGAAATTTAGTGCTTTCTAGAGGTAAAGCAACTGAGTTGTTTGAAACTTAAAAATTAAGTCGCTGCGGTTGGACTTAAAGTATTTTTGGTAGAAGCAGAAAATCCAATATGTTGCGGGAATAAACTGTGAAAAGGCATGGACGAGAGAATCTTGTTTGTATAGAATGTACATCACCAAGGAAGGTAGCATTGATATCTTGCGAAATTCTTTCGCTATCCTTCATCAAGTCTTCAAGTACTCGCTCCCTCTCATGTAGTCTTCGTTGGATCGAAATGCCGTATTCTTCCAAGCAAAAGCAGAATAATAACAAGTTCACCAGGTTATGATTGTCAACAGCTTGGAGCTGTCACTCTCTTACTTTGTAAGGTTCATATGTACTGCGACAATCATATTTCTATTGTAAATATCTTCATTGGTAAGATGACCTCAATTTATTTGAAAATTTAAAATTATTCAAGGTGGACTGTTTCAATGTTTTGGCAACAATTTTCTTGAAGATCTACGAGAGTTGGTATATAGTGTGACAGCTATGTATTTTGTACTCGCACACTCCACGTTTATTTCTCAACCGAGATGACACTTCTTGGTGTATTAAGTTTTTATCTAATAATAAATTGGCCATAGTAAAATCAAGAATAGAACTTCTTGATCAAAGATGGGAGAAGTGCAAATCTTTACACTTGCAAATTAAAGCTGCAACGCCCTCTGCAGAACGCGAAAAATTGGAATATTTTTCTTAAAAATAAGTTTTTGCAGATTGAGGATGCCTATTTAGAGCCTCATGATTTTTTTATAAATCAATTAGATTTACTCACTCCGGCGGCTGGCTCCAGTGATAGCGTAAATCAATCTCAATTTAATCGACATGATTTTGTACCTGTCAAACTTCCACAAATCACGTTACCTGTTTTTTCTGGGGATAATAAGGATTGGGAAAATTTCAGAGACCTATTTGATGCCTTGATTATTCAAAATGATTCTCTGTCGAATGTCACATGATTGCATTATTTGAAGTCCTCCTTGAGAGGTAAAGCCGCACAACTTTTGAAACATGTGATAATTACCGAAGCTAATTTTCTTTCTACTTGGGAGTCGTTAAGGGCTAGATATGATAATAAGAGAGCACTTATTACAGCTCACTTGCAAGAATT
>WSXT02098545.1:0-25753 GCA_011762715.2 Neuroterus valhalla
CCATAGGCAGCCATGTTTTGTTTTGATACAGCAGCGCCTCTTTGCCCGCGGTGGATGTTTTCTTTGCCAATACAGTTGAATATCTTTTATGTCATTTGAAAATTAATTTAGTTGAAAACACGTATGTTCTTTTAAAAATTAATTTTTGAAGACAAAAACGTTATTATTCCACTTCTTGCTTGGAAATTATTATTTTTATGTTTTAAAATTCAACCATTTTGTTGAAAAATCGTATTTTTTGGTTGGAAATTTTGATAAAAAATTCACTTATTTCACTTGAAGGTTTTTGTTTGAAAATTCATCATTTTGTATAGAAATGTAACAATTTGTTTAAAAGTTAGTTTTTTTGTTGAAAGTTAGTTTCTATTGTTAAAAGTAATTTTTCTAACTTAAACTTCAACTTATTTCAATTGAAAATTCCATAGTTGTAGTTGAAAATTTATTTATGTGGCTAAACATGAATTTTAAAAATTTTACATTTCGGTTGACAATTGATCTTTTTTCGTAAAAATTGATTTATCTGCTTGAGAATTCGAATTCTTCAGTTGAAGATTCTTTGTTTTAGTTAAAAACTCTATGTTTGGTATTTGATTGTTTTTTTAGCCATAAATGTTACTGCTCCATTTTCGGTTGAAGATAATTATTTTTCAATTCGAAATTCAACTGTTCTGTTGAAATATTGTATTTTTTGGTAGAAAATTATTCTTTCTATTTGGAAATGATTATTTTGTTCGAATATTCACCTCCATGGTTGAGAACTGAAGTGCTCTTATTGAATATTTATATTTTTAGTTGAAAATTCATCTTCTCAGTTCGAAATTTAACTGTTCCAGTTGAAGATTCATTATATGGTACTTTTTTTCAAAATAAATTTATTCCGCAATGTTTGATCTCTTGTATCAAAGGATGTTTACAATGAACTTCATAAATAGAAATAAATTTTTGTTATGTTCTTCAATTTATATTCTGCATAGTCTCACAGTTGAATTTGATCGATACATTTGTGAGATTATTAATTGAATTTTATCAAGGGGAAGTTCTCCATCGACATTTCATGGACAGATAGATAGATAGATACATAGATAAATAAATAGATAGATAGATAGAGAAGGGGGTGAAGAGGGGGAGGGGTACTGGATAAACAACCATGTGCGATTGCATTATTTGAGGTTTTTCATTCTTATTTTCCCTCGTTATAGCTTTCTTTTTCTCATTCCCCGATGTACTGATGGGAGTGATGGGGCACGCGAAAGGAACGTCTAATGGTGTCTCTAGCGAGAAAACGAGCGGAAAGGAAGCTATATTTATCTCAGGAAGATTCTGATTAAAATGCGTGGAAATGCACCAGGACGTGGCTGGCTAGCAGGCCTGAACGAACGGAAGTAAATTGCGGCTACAGCAGCCCCTGATCGACGACTTGAAGAAAAAGATGACAGCTCGCTTTGGACGCTGTTCCCTGGAACGTGATACGACTTTTCAATAAGAATTTTAGATCCGAGACCGGTAGTGTAGTGTCAACTAGAAATGCGTCCATTCACTTCCAAAAGTGCAGTATTTCTAGATCCTGGAGAAAATTGAGAGTATGTGATGAGAGCCAAGAACCTTCATGTTCTTATCCTTTCAATACTCAAGTTTCAGTAAACTGGAAAGAGAATTATGGAATGGGTTTATTTAAGAAAAAAATTGGTTGGTTTGGTAGTTTTTAGGGTTTCGTAGGCTACACCGGAAACCCTTATAACGACGCTCGGATGTCCGTCTGTCGTTTACCATTCCTAGCGGCTGCAACAGCTAGAATTGATGGAGAGTTGAAATTTAGTATGAATGTTAACCAACCGATCTATACTTTAGTGAAAATGTTTTAATCAGCTTAGAAAATCTTGAAGAAAACCGTGACCTACATACGACTTGACCGGGAAACCGAGAGATGACCAGGAATTTAATTAAAAAACCGGGGACAGGGAATTCCAGAAAATTATTATGGATTTTATTTCAGGGCAGGGAGTTTTTTTGAAGAAGCATAATTTCACTTGGAACAGGGAATTATGTTTCATGGAACGGGAACTTTTTAGAATGATTTTTTAACTAACTCCGAAGAAGAAATATTTCTGAATTATAATAGGAAACTTATTTATATTGTTAATTGCAAATTCATCCTTTTAAAGTTGAAAAATCACCTTCTTGTTTAAAATTTTTTGTTGAAAGTAAAATTTCTTGATCAAAGTTGCATTATTTCGGTTCAAAATTCACCCCTGGTGGAAATTGTAACTACTTTGTTAAAAATCAATTTATCTTTTTTTTTTTAGGAAAATTCAAGTATTCAGTTGAACATTGATTTTTTAATTTGAAAATTAAACTATTTCTTTGCTAATTTATTTACCTTGTGCAAAATTTACCTCTTTCGTGGAAAATGTATCTTTATGGTTGAAAATGCATCTTTTTCGAAGATTCATCATTAATTAAACCTGAAGATCCATCAGTTTGGTTGAAAATCTATTTCTTCATCTGAAAATTTATTTTTTCCATTTTCAGTGGAAAATAGGTCTTTTCTAGTTCAAAATTCGACAATTTGGTGAAAATTTTTCTTTCTGAATTGAAAATTCAATTATTCCGTTGAAACTTCACTTATTTTGTTGAAACATCGATTTATTGGTAGAAAATTATCTTTTTATTCGGGAGTTAATATTCTTCTTCAGAAAATTTTCTTTACGGTTAACAATTCAAGTTATACAGTTAAACATTTTTCATTCAAGTTGAACATTCATCTAGTTGAAAACACTTATCTTTGGTTTAAAATTGATTTTTTGAGACAAGAATGTCACTATTCCATTTTTGTACGAAAATTTTTATTTTTGTAGATAAAATTTCAATCATTTTGTTAAAAATAATTTTCTTTCAAACAATTCATTTAAAAATTCGTCTCTGGTTCAGAATTCAACTAATTTAGTTAAAAATTTACAAGTTCATATGATTCCTCATCATTTTGTGTATAAATTTAATATAATAATTTTTTTGAAAGTTAGTTTTTTTTGTTGGTTTAGTTTTTTTTTGGTTTTAAGTAGTTTTTTGACTGAAAATCTAACCTATTCCTATTGGAATATTCGTAGTTTAAGTTAAACATTCATTTGTTTAGTTGAACATCAATTTTTTTAGATCTAAAATTTGATTATTCAAATTTTCGTCGATAATCTATCTTTTTCAGTAAAAGTTAATTTATTTGTTTGAAAGCTCAACTACTTCCGTTGAAGATTCATTTTCTTAGTATGAAAATCTTATGCTTGGTTTGAAATTGATTTTCTAGACTAAAAATTTCACTGTTGTATTTTTCGTTGAAAATAATTATTTTTTAGTTCGAAATTCGACTGTTTTGATGAAACATTATATTTTTCCTTTGGAAATGATTTTGAAAATGATTTTCAGAATGGTGAACTATTTTGTTGGAAATCCGTTTTTTTTTATGATCGCAAATTGATTTTTCAAAATTGTTAGCTAAACTGTTCCAGATTTTTCAAAATTGTTAGTTAAACTGTTCCAATTTTTGCAGAAATCATATTTTTTGTTGAATCGAAATTATCTTCACGATCACAAAAAACATATTGAGTGTTGAAAAGTGATAAAATTATGATAAAAACATGAATTTCCAACATAATGATTAAGTTTTCAAGTGAAAAGATGAATATGAATTTCCATCCAGAAAGATCAAGCTTCCACGAATAGACTAGTTTCCAACCGAAATTTTGAAATTTTCTATAAAATTATTGAATTTTCAACCAAAGAAAAAAAAAGGAATTATTAACAAAGTAGTTCCGCTTTCAATCGAATACTTCATTTTCATTGCATTAAAAATCTATTTTCAACGAAATACATGAACTTTGTTGAACTATTTTGTTGAGAATTCATACGTTCTTCTTTCGTTTAGAATATATTTTTCAAACTGAAAATGTAGCTATTCAGTTTCTGTCTGAAAATTCATTTTCTAAATCGAATAATGATCTTTCCTAGTTGAAAATTCCTCTATTTGATTTGAAATTTATCTTTTCTGGTAGAAATTTATTATTCTCAAGTTTAATAAGAAACTTTTATTCAACGAATACTCAGTTTATTTATATTTTAGTAACGGTTTCGCAAACAGTAAAATGCTTTGAAATTGATTAAAGTATGAATTTGGAATAAAATTTTAGGTAAAGTTGCTCTACAAATTTTTTTAAAGTTGACCTTGGAAACCTGGAATTTAAAAACCCGACTCTCGTGACAACGCGGGTATAATATATTTGTTTTGAATGATGCTGTTTTGTAGTTCGATTTTCCTCAAGAACGACTCAACTCAAAGCTCTTGGTATGTAGGATTGCGATGAAGCATGAAATGTGCTATTTTGTATTCTTTTTTTCCATATCAGTGGTTAAAAAATAAGAATAGTGTATAAATATGTTAAATTTGTCTCTTTGGACCCCTATTGCTGGAAGCGTTTCTTATAATCCGTTTACTTTCGGGAAACGTCCACCGCGGGCAAAAAGGCGCTGCTGTATCCAAACAAACATGGCTACCGCATCAAAACGAACATGGCTGTCGCAGGGCTTCGCCATGCATTTTATTCTGAACCATTTTGAATCTTTTTTAAGTGCTTCAATTTTTCTTTTGAAACAATTGACAACACAGTACACACTGGCTTTGCAAGTATTGTTTCCTTTTCTATTGTTCCGTGAGAATTCTGTTTTTTTCAACTTGTGTATTGTCTTCATAAACTACTCATTTACTTCAACTAATTAATCTGCCACACAATAATTAGTGTCGCGTTGAATCCAGTGCAGCACGCATGTAAACGGAGCTACGTGAACTCTAGCAGCACCCATGTTGGTTAGTTCGCTGGATGGTCGTCAGGTCTCGCAATTCAAGTTTAAATTCCCAATAGCTCTAGTTTTTCATTAATATGTTGCTTCAAATCCTCTATCGAAATCTGAATTTTGATTTTTCCTCACGAATATTGCTAGGTTAACCCTTGTGATGGAATCGTTTGAGATTATTGCTCAATTACCGTCATGGCGGTAGAAAGAAAAGGGGCGCGGTCAATTAAAAAGACAGTCTTGACGTCTCATTATTCGCGTCCGGCCACACGACCATCTTGCACCAGTCTATTCTAATGAAAAAGCGAGCAGTCTCATAATGCTTACTCCAAGCTTCTCAAACGGCCGCTTTTTTTATCTTCTCGCATTTCTCCTCTTGCTCTGATAAGCGACCTTCTATAAGATAATCAAATTCGCATTAAGATTGAAATATGCTGTTGAAACAAAGCGCTTTGAATTGCATTTTGTTGAACTTCGTCAGCAGTTGCAGAAGAATAGAAGTGGAAAAAAATATTCTTCAATGCGAGCTTGAATCGCTATTCGTATTATACTAAAGAACAAATTTAAATACTTTTCATTAATAAACTATACTTCGAAATATGACAGCTTTATTGGAACCAAGTTCATAAAATTATTTTTGTACCGTTACGCTGTAAAGTCATAAATTACCGTTACATTGACCTGGTACCGGTTGAAATTTGTCCGATTGTTTAGAACTCTAGAGAGGGATATATGACACCGCTTAGCATTTTCACGAGCACCTTTTACGACCTATAGATTCCACGAAAATGCGACTTCTTGAATTTCGCAAAATTTTCAACCACTTTTCAAACATTCGTTACGTTATTTTATTAGCTTTACAGAAAATTTTGAATCCCGAAAATTGGTCCACTTTTGCGATTTTGGCTATTTCATTATCGTTTCTTAATATAAGTAAAAATGGTCCGATTTTTGCGATTTAAGTTTTGTTGTACTAATGATTATGAAGTATTTTTGAATCCACATAAGCTAATGGAAAATTGTGCAAAAATTTCCTTGTAAATGTGGCATGAAAGAGATGCGTCAAAGATCCTATTATACTCTCACAGACTAGCATTGACATAATAAGCCGGTTCAATTTTCAACGATCTCTGCTTACTACTTATCTATTTGAAGGGATATATGACACCTGTTGAAATTTTTACGAGCATAGTTCACGACATATCGATTCTATGAGAATGCGACTTCTTGCATTTCGAAAAATTTTCAACAAATTTTCCCTTATTTGATACCCGTGATATCCCGTGAGTCGTTTTGCTATCAAGGAATGATAGGGACATCCTGTTTTTGAGTTACGTCAAGCTACCAGTAAATGTGACAAATTCATTCGAATTATTATTTTAATGTTAGAATAAATCTTCAATTTCTCAAAAAAAAAAGTATTTCATCTTCTTGCTATGTCACTTAAATTTTTCTTAAAGGAAGAAATATTTTATCAGCCTTGAGAAAATGTTCCCACCCTTATCGTAAATATTTACTTTTCTTGCCAAGATTGTAAATATTATTCTGTTTTTTTTTTCAATCTCAAGGGATGGCACGTTGAAGAAGTGTGGAATAATAAAACATTAAAAAAACGAACGAGACGTAAACAGGCTTTGATCCAGAAGTTTTGTACACCATGTGCTGCATGACAAGGACACTTGCACTGCCTTGACTGGCGTCCATGATCTGATTTGCCTTATCGGTCAGTCTTTTATGATTTCATTTATCCGAAAATATGTTTCTTTCCCCCAAATTGATCTTCTACTTTGTAAATGTGAAAGCATATCTGAGCCCTCTTATCACAGAAAAACGGAAACCTAGAACATAATGGAGAGTGGATAGTGGATGCCTGAGTGTCTCGTATCCGTCAAAAATGACCGTCAAAACGAATCGAACAAAGTGCTTTTTGTCGCATCGAGAGTTAAACTTCGACCGGAAGTTGATGGATTCGCCCAACAAGGTCACCCTAGTTCCTCTAAAACTGCTCCACTTCTACTAATGGATTGGCTTCTAATTCAAGACCAGTCAATGCGCCGGAATTTGTGTCAGTTTGACTGGGGAATCGTCTTTTAAGAACTTTCCTAAAAAAAGAATTCTTATTTTGTTTAAATTGCGGCTAGAAGAAAAAAATATTATGAAACAGTAGTATTTCCCAGTTGAATAATTAAATACAACTTTTTGTGAAAAAAAAATTTATAATTATTCTTGAGGGAGTGCCCTGCTAGGCTTACGGACGAGTCTTGTGTGTTTGGATCAAGCTGCACAGCTGAGCTAAACTTATGGACGAATTTTAGTTTTTTTTTCAAATTAGAAACATTTCCAATAGAATGTTGGTAAATTGGTCATTACCCCTCCCCCTGTTCAGTTACCTAAGGTTTCAGGAGAAATCATTCTTTTTATAATCAGTTATTTTTTAATGAACTTGCAACAACTTTATAATAATTTTGACATCATTTTGAAATATTTGTACCTAATCCTAGAATAGAAATCGTTAGGCAGAGAAAAAAAAACTTGTAACTTTAATAAACTTTTCTAAATTAATAATTCTACATTTTTGAAGGTTGATCTCGAAAGCTTACAATTTGAAAGACATTCAATCTAAAGCAGTTCTTAAATTGTCCAATTAAGGATTCTTGAAATCTTGATTGGTTAAATTTTAAATGACTTATATAGGGGCAGAAGTGGCTTAATTGGTAGAATGTCAAGGTAACATTTCGGCATTGATATTAGTGGGCGGGCATTACGTGGGTTCGAATCCCAACGGAGAAGGAAAATAAAATTTTTTCGCTTTTATTTTCGGAATGTTGGATCCATATATTGGATACAAAATCAATAAAAAACATTGTGAAATTGCACATTTTTGCCCTTTTCAATTCAAAAAATTTTCAATTTCCACTCTGACAAAAAGTAAAATTTTGAGAGCTTCCGGAGTTTAATTATCATATTTGATATATCAAAACATGTTTAATGTTTCCTCTCCAATTCAACTAGTTCAACTTGAATTTTACAATTTAAAAATTCCCAATCTTGAAAACATTCAATTCCGAATATTTAAAAAATGGACAATGATTAATAAAGAATTTGGTAAATCTTTATTGATTTTTGCTTCTTTTGTCTGGATGTTTGATTCTGATTCTTTCGAAAAAATATTTTTAAAAACTATTTTATATCGAGAGGTGTCTTCGATTTCACATTCTTTTCTTCCGTTTATTCACTATTATTACTATATTTTTTCTGATCAAAAAAAATTCTTTTTCTCCCTCTTGTTCCTTTTGTTATTCATTTGTCCCTGAAAAGTGGGAAAGTAGCTGGAAATCTATTCAGGATTTGTCAACCTTCTGCGCAATAGAAAGTTTAGTATAAAATAGATTTTATCTTGATCTCAACTAGATCAATAAACAAATTAAGTTTAATTGATTGACATTTTTTACTTTTATAGTCAGTTGCTGCTTGTAGATTCTACAAAATTTGAAATTTAAAATTTGAGAAATTCAGAATTTGAGAAAATCCAACGATCAGATCTGGGTAAACACCCTCATATATCTCTACTAAACTTTGAAAAAAAAGCATCCTGGGTTCCTCATGGGTTTTGAACTGCTGAAGGATTTTTTACCTTAATAAGGGTGTTGAGTGAGCACTGAAACATTGGTATAGAGATTCAAATTTATTACTGTACATATTGTGTTTTCTAAAATGATAAAGATCAAAAAAAGAAAAAGGTTTTGAATGTCGCCTTCTCATTTTCCTTTTCTCTTTTTTATTTCTATGTTATCTTTTGGAATTTCCATGGAGAAATTGGAGAGTTTTCGTCCGAATCCGGTCGTTTTTTTTCTACATTTCTATTTATAATTTTCAGGGATTTCAGATAGTAATTTGAAGTTTATCATGAATATGTTCCCAGAATAATTTTGATGTCCACTTATTATTTACTTCCAAATCTTCATGCCTCTTGCTCTCTAAAAGTGAATCAGCCAAAATCTACTGATTTCAGTGAAATTCTTTTGATTCAAATAGCTGGAAAGGGGTCACATGGAATCAGTCAAAAATTACTGATCTTTTAAGTCGAAAATTATAACTTTTTCAATCAGTAGACAGAGAAACTTATTTAAACAGTAAAAAAATATCGAACGAACCTGTTAAATGAGAAAATTATTGATAGAAAAAGTTAAAATTTTGTAAATAAACCAGTAAAAAAGGAAAATAGAAAATGTTAAACGAATCAGGACCAACTTACTGAAGTATATTCTTCTTTTCGTTAGTACAAACCGTGAAGTACAGTTTTATTTTTGCATTGTATATGAAAAAATGTATTTTATGTTCACGCTGAATTCATTTACCGAATAAGAGAAATTAGTTATTTCCATCAATTTTGAAGTTAATAATACAGAAGTGTGAAACGAAGCAACAGAGTCTTTTACAGTCGATTCCATTTTCGATTTCATTTTCTCAACAAATCACTTAATTAAATTATTAAAAATGAAGAAGAAATCAGCATTTTTGACGTTTCCAATGAAATGCAGTTTAAAAACGATATCGAAGGCAACGATTGGACTCGCGTCTGAATGAATCTCAATCAATTTTTTATCGGCGTAAACAAAATATTTGTCCTTTTGCTGTCCACTTACGCATATCACGGAGGGTTGAATGCTCTTCTTTGATTTTTTAGTACCAGATTCAGTGAAATCTGTTATTTTTGTTCCTTCCTAAATCAAAATCAATTATTATTTATTATAGTCAATTTGGCGGATTATTATTAATAATAAATTTTATTATTACAATTTCAAATATTCATTGTCACATATCAAACTTGAATCAATTATAATTTAATAAACAAAATCTCTTTTCTCCATAATACGTGAAATTGACATTGAGGTTATGTCGTACGACAACATTTTTTCAATAGTATAAATAACGAATTCACTCACGAGCTAATTTCAGATATGAAATTGACTGTAAACAAATCATTGACGTAATAAAATTTGAGCTTGTACAAGACACTTATGAAATTCGGGAATAAAATTTCTTTACGTTTTTACTGCATACTTACCTCGTGTTGTGGTCACCGCAGCAGAAAGTCGAGAAATCTGCATGAATTTGTAGATCGATAAAGAGCCTTCAAAATAATCAACACACTTAGAGGAAAAAACACAAGCCGATTTTAGCTCAATTTTTAGTTTAAAACTTCTGTGCATATTGTTTGTGCCGCATGTGCTCATTTGAGTTTAACGTTCCTGTTACTCATCCATGTGAGCATGTGACACAGCTGTGGAAGCGGAAGTAAACAATGCCCGCTAAATTTTAAAGCTCTAGAAACTTTTTCACTGCTTTAAATGTATTCTGGTATTTTTTGATGTATCTTGATGTAACATATAAATATAAATTATCCGATAAAATAGGGCTAATTTGTTCAACAAAACATTTCAGTATCTGCTATTAAATCATTTATTTCGCAAAAATTTGTTGCTTCAGATGATGTCTGTTATATCAAGAAATAATGATAAAAAATTATAACAAACCAATGAATAAGAAGTTAGATAATAGGAGTTGAATAAGTTGATTAGAAAAATAATGGGGAAAATTCATGGATAACAATCAGTGAAAAGTATGTATTTCTTCCACTATTGAATCAGTAAATTTTTTTTTTATTGTAGAATCCATAAAAAAGTATAACACTGGTTCAATCAGTAGATAATTGACTGATTCTCTTTTACAGAGTGGATAATCTCTTTTCTTATATCTTTATTGACCTTCTTTTCATCAGATTTTTTTCGTACATTTTTTCTTTGAATTCATCCGTTCAATTATTTTCTTAAACAAGGTCACCTTGGAATTAAGGGCATTCCTGAAAAAATGAGGAATCGATCTTGGAGCCTTTTGAAAGTAGCATGCATCAATCATGCCGCGGCAGCTATTGTGTCGAGGGGAAGTCGACAGGGTGAAAATCACAGATAGATCCAATCTAGTTCATTGGTTGGCCAGCGGAAGTGTCATTTGGCCCCTTAGGCTACAGAACGAGTGATAAGAGCTAGCCGCCACTAAGGCCAAAAGCCTAGTTTCTTTTCCGGTTCGCATTCTATCTTTATCCTTACTAAACCTTCACCTTCCGTTTTTTGATTCACCCTCAAGCCTAGAAAATAAGGTCATCCCGAAATGTCTTCCACCATTCATTGAAATATACACCTCGATAAATCATTTATAATAAATTACTTTCTACCTTATAAATTGAAAATGAGACTCCAAATTGAATTTTACTTTGCTGTCTGCGGAAAATACACTCTGAAAATGCGTTTAACGAACTAAAGTTCCCATTTATTTTGTTCCACATAAAATTTTTACTTTACCGTAAACGGATATCGATCCTGACATAACAGGAGCGTTAATAATATAATCTCTATTTTCTAAATGCTGCGTTGCATAATACTGTACGTAATTAGGAAAATGTGTTAGTAAAACGTGGAGGCGATAATTGCTTTGCTATCGACTAGAATAGAAAATGAAAAAGGATAAAAAGACTCTTCATTCGAAGGTTTTTATAAATCTGCTACAGGAAAATAGGAAATAGGAAAAGTGTCCAATAGAAGTAGTGTTTTTATGAATAATTGAAGGCTATAATGTCGAAAATTCGGTTCTGTGCCCTGTTTATGCGGACAGGAAATTGTTCGTTCGAAATGAGTTATATTGCACTTATCGACTGGCGGCAGAGAACCTCGTCACAATCTGCATTCAGGTTCTTATCTTCTTCGCGAGCTTCCCTGATAAGTGCAGAAGATCGCATCGTGCGAACACGTGCATGTCTCTAGTGCATCGAGCATTGTGTAAAATAATAACAGTACCACGAATAACGAGCAAATGTAAAGCAGTGTGTGGAAGAGAGAGATAAGAGCGAAATGGGAGAGGCCCACGGGAAAGTAGTACCATGAGTTTTGGCTCCGAGGGACGTTTAAACTCTAAACTTTATGCAAACTGTCCCTCATAAATTACCATGTTTTAGTTCTACATTTAATTTCTCTCATTTAATTGCCTCCCAATTACAAAATAACACTATCAATTACTTCCAGTTATTAACCAAACTTCTTGTAAATTGAGTATTATGATATTGATGTTCCCATCAGTGCAAACGCAAGGAATTCCCTTGGTCTCTTGATGAGTATTGTTCAAACAAATAAGAGTCAAGAGTGCACCAACTGTGATCATTCTTGGTATCGTTTGATACAATCATGATTTTCAGGACCATCACCAACGCCATTACCATATCCTAACTAACGGAACACTGGTTACCTAAAATCATGGGAAATTCTGGTTGCAGGAAATGTTCCCAAAGGATAGTGGCATGCTATGGTTTTTTGAACCAGTTTTGATCCGACAGTAAAAGTAGATTAGAGCGAAAGGTTCTAGCAACACGGGGTGTGACTTTCATTGTGAAAGTGTGCATGGCTTTAAAGGATTTCAGTGTTTGCTCGACCCTCGGCGATCCCATTCGACCCCACGTGGTATCAACGGGTAAACCCGACTCCGTAGGTCGTCAGGAGATTCGATGCAGTCACTCAAGTGCAGCATTGGGATCTACTCGTGCATGCATGCAGTTACCACAGGGGAATGGTGTTGTAACCCATACGCACGAGGTAATACCCCTTTCTATCTGTGTATACAAAAGGGGATAAAAGCTGAGGTGATAAACAACCAACTTCATGTGGATTATTGCCTAAAAACCGGCTTTGGCTTCACAAACTAGAGTTGAACTGTCTCTGAACATTCTCACTCGTGCTCTCTATTTTTCAACGATGTACAACTTGTATCAATGTGTTGAAACATGTTGAACATGGTTTGGATGATTACCTCCTCCTGGATGACGCCCTCCTGTTTATTGAGTCAAATACTGCTTCGAAATCCACCAACAGTTTAACCATTCTTCCCTCCCTATGACCCCAATTCCTATTGACTAGAAAATTGAGTACATGGATGTTCTCTGTAGTTCCCATCCTTTTCCTAATCCCTGCTCGTGTTCTCTACTTTTCAACAGAGTGTGATAAATGTGTTGAAACATGTTGAACATGATTTGGATGATTACTTCCTCAATGGAACCTCCTGTTTATGAAGTCAAATACTGGTTCAAAGTCCGCAAACAGTGCAAACAGTTTTCCTTTCTTATGACCAAAGTTCCTATTGACTAGAAAATTGAGCACATAGATGTTGTATGCTGTTCCCATCCTTTTCCTAAGCTCTGCTCGTGCTCTCTACTTTTCAACAGAGTGTAATAAATGTGTTGAAACATGTTGAACATGATTTGGATGATTACTTCCTCAATGGAAGCTCCTGTTTATGAAGTCAAATACTGGTTCAAAGTCCACAAACAGTGCGAACAGTTTTCGTTTCTTATGAACAAAGTTCCTATTGACTAGAAAATTGAGTAGATAGATGTTGTTTGTAGTCCCTATCCTTTTCCTAAAACCTACTCGTGCTCTCTTCTATTAAACAGAGTACTACTGTTAAACAGAGTACAACTTATATTAATGTGTGAAAACATATTGGACATCATTTGGCTGATTAGAAGGTCATGATGGTTATCAAGACATGAGTCAATTTGGGGTTTTTTAATCGTAGAGCAGCATTCAGGTGTGTGTGAATTTTTTCCAGGATGGTATATACGTACTTGAGCGAACGAGCAGCCACGCTAATGGATGGTCTGAAGGGCCCAACGACCGGCAAAGTCAAACACTCTGTGGTTCTCTTTCTCATTTGCTCTTTCACTAACTAACGAATGTCCCTTTACCTTTCATTATCGCGCGCATGTATGGCGTCCCACGAAAACCGGCCTCCCTATCTTCCCCTCTTTATAAGTACGTAAATGTACATACATGCCTATATATACCTATCTATATATAGACTCTTTGCTTTCCTCCCCCTCTCTGCACCTTTTTGTGTCTGTTATCTTTTTCATGAATATCTTGGCTTTATTCTTTATTCACGAAAATTCCGGTTAGTCTGGTTTACAGTGTGAACGAAATTTATGAAAAAAGAGAACGGGTGTCAGTGACCCAAGTCGGAGCGGTGTTTATCTACTCACTCCAATCTTTATTAAAAAAAATTGGTCCATGATCATTATTTTTCATGCAAAGATATTGCAGGATACGTTGATTGCCATCGTTGGTAACTGTTTTCTAATAAATCATTTGACGACCTCTTGAAGAAATTACAAACTTGCACGAATATTGCGCCAATGATATTAATTATGGTACCAAAGATGATGATAACAAAGTTTATGATGAATTACTCCGCAATTCCTCTGCATTAAAAATGATGGTCAATCTTGCATCGAATGTTTTTATCCCACTCAAACAACCCCTTAGAGACTCCGGTATTTACTCGTCCAGGTCCATGTTCATTCTTCCAACTTCTCATAAATCCAATCCCCTCTTTTGACATTGATGAATCTCCTTCCGGTCGATTGCTTTCCCCTATAGTTTTATTTCCAACATTTTATCAAAATTCATCTCATTTTCGACTAGGAGAATTTCATCATCTCCATCATATCCATAAGGGTCTTGTCATGAATAGCGACGCGTGCCAGTTTCCAGTTCAAACCGGGACCAGTATCCCTTTCTAGGTGACGTCTCGCGGTTCGGTAGCAGATCCTGCGTCCTCATCCTTCGGGAACCATAGGAGAATCGATAGCTGCGACTGCGCAAAATGCTTTTCTCTGTGCAAAGCTTGTAGGAAAGAGAGAGATGGTGATATCATGAGAGAGAAAACGGAGAGAGGGAAAGCAAGAGTGCCGGCTCTTCGTTAGAACCTTTGCGGAACAGCATCCAGTACACGTATCGCACTGATCTGCGATTGGCCGAGAGACCGGTCTGCCGTCCACTTTTCTCAGGTTGCCCTTTCTCCCGCGTCCTATTAGTTACGGATTAGTACACTAATTAGTTGAATTCGTGACAGCAAGGGTTTTAACGAGTTTGTTGAGGTTACGGAGAGTATCGCCAGCTTCAACCTGAGATCGTCCGTGACGGTAGTTTACTACTAAACTCGTTTAGTGTATTCTTAAGGAGATAACAGCTTCTATGCTGCACAGAGGATGGGTTTACAGACCTTTATTTCAAATTAGGCTTATCAGAGGGCAGGTTTACTACTGGTAGCATCATCAATTGTTGATCCAAAGATGCGAGAAGACTAGTTTCAAATCTTGTGCCCACATTGGGTCAAGAGGTTGCAAATAGTTGAAAACTGCTTCTAGAATAGTTTGTAGGTGAATCTGAAAATGAAGAATAATATCAAATTATCATTCCGGAAATTGGATACTGAAATACTTTTATATCTGTTGAAATAATTCTGTTGATATTCATGGTACATATCATCGAGATACCAACTCAGATGACTTTAGGGTACCAGGTCATCAGACAATAAAGCTGTTTGCCTGTTCTCTGCTTACTAGAGGCTCCAAGCCAACGTAAAATACTGGATCATAATCTTGATTCATATCTTCGGTACATCATAAATACATTGTTTAATGAACCGTGCTAAGACTAAACTAGGTTAACGTCCTTACTTTACGATTACATTAATTTATTTTCCTCTTCGTGATCTGCTGTAAATTTTGGACCTTTTATCTACAAAATCAAAGTTTGTTTTCTCTTCTTTGTTACCCATAATCTAGCTGAATTCTGTTTAGATTTATTCAAGCTTGCTTCACGATTTGAGGATAAAACCAACCTCTGTGCAGGTGATCTATAATCATAGAAGGTGGATGTACACATAGTATCAAATAGTGATAATATTTCTCGGATTATGTTAGAGTTCAGGTTATAGTTCGCAATTTTACGAGAGTGTTGACGTTATGTGAAAGCTCGTAGGTGGAATGTTTATGGGCAATGAAGTTCAGTGCAAGTTTTAATCATTACTATCAATTGCCTTAGGAGGCTATTAAAAGTTGAAGTTCCTGTATATTTCGTGACTGCAGAGAGTCAATTAGCAAACTATGGCGGAGTCTCTCTTCTTCAAGTGCTCAAAAATCCCGCTTGAAGAACTTCATGCATCTGTTATTCTGACTGCAATTATCCGTCCGGCCAAGAGGCCGTAAATCTGGTCTAATCCGCGATAACTAATTGCGCGGATGGTCCACGCGATTCTTGATTTATTGCGAAGCAGCGCCCTGCTGACAATGATAGCTGGAGGACTCTTGTCAGCAGTTCTCTGAGGAGAATTAACTTCTCTAAATTGGCAGGAAATTGTTTCCAAGACCGAGATTCAAAATGGACAGGCTGTTTCGCTGGAAGAGCCACAAGTCTCAGGATGATGTGAGTATTCAAATGTGATGATCAGGCAAATCCGCTTAGCTCTTGATGATCCATAAAATAGAGTATACAAGCGAGCAGATCGGAAGGACGGTAAGGGGAAAAGACATAAAAGTATATTAAGGAAGAAACAGAGAAAGAAGCAAAGTCATCTGAGGGCTTGGTTACCCTATTTTCTTGGTCACCCTATTTTCTTGGTCACATCGTTGACCTATATTTTCGGGGATTTTATGATACAAGGGGGTTTGTTACTCAAAGTGGTAGTTGAAGATTCAAGTAGATCTTGAAGTGATTTTGAAGGAAGAGGTGAAGATCCAGCTTCCGCGTTTCGAGCCATCGACCGTAAATAATGCAACTCTGCTCGGCCAGGCATGCCAGTGATTGTTTAATCAAGCGGCATTCACACCATGGCGACTTTATGCTATATTAGTTCCATGTCGCGCCATAATAATCCGTCGTTTTACACTGTGAAATTTTGATATGCACATTGATTATTCATTAGAAAGTACCTTCTTTATTAACAACTTTTAAATGTTACTAGAAAACGATTGTATAATAGGGTGGTCCAAAAATGCATTAGAAATTTTTTTTCTCGATTTTTTATGCCAAAAAACCTACATAAGTGAAAAAATGGGTTTTTCGAGTTTTTGGTGCTAATTATGATTTTTTTGCGGCTTTTTCAACGCAACTTTCTCTTAGAAAAGGGTTAGAAAGTCAAGGTTTTTTCTGAATTTTTCACTTATTATCAACTTTTCAGTTGAAGCGAGGTAATAATCAATTAAATATAACAAAAATAATTATTTAAACAATTTGTTAATAATTACAACAATATTTTCTTAGGATATTGATACAAAGTAGCGTTTTTTTCTGAAATTTCGAACTTTTTGTCCGTTTTTCACCTAAAGTGAGTAATTATCTAATTTAATTCAGGAAAAACAATTGTTTGAACAAATTATTATTGTTTATAGATATCTCCTTCTAGATTAATACTACATAGTTGCGGTTTCTTCCTGAAATTTTAAACTTTTTATCACTTTTCAATTAGAGTAAAGAAGTGATAATCAATTCAAGTTAAAAAAATAATTGTTTGAACAATTCATTATTATTGATAATAATATTCTCTTTGCCTATTGATACAAACTTGCGGTTTTTTCTAAAATTTTTAACTTTTTGTCCACTCTTCACTTAGATTAAGAAACTATTTACTATTTATTTAGTAACTATTTTGTTTAGGCAAAAAAAAATGCTTAAACAAATTGTAAATGCTTATAGCTATCTTCATCTAGATTAATACTACACAGTTGCGGTTTTTCATGAAATTTTAAACTTTTTATTACTTTTTAATTAGATTAAAGTAATAATTGATTCATGTCAACAAAATAATTTTTAAACAATTCATTATGATTGCTAATAATATTTTCTTTGCTTAATAATAGAAACTTGCGTTTTTTCTGAAATTCTTTAATTTTTGCACACTTTGCACTTGAAGTGAGCTAATATTCAATTTAATTTACCAACAATAATTGTTTTAAAAAAATTTTATTCTTTATGGCTATTGTTTCTTAGATTAGTGCGAAAAAGTTGCGGTTTTTTTTGAAATGTTGAAATTTTCTTCACCTTTTTAGTTGTGAACGAATAATAAATAAACATTAGAGAGAATCATATTTTAAATATTATTGTATTGTTTTAAGTAAAATTATGGATCTTCAACGCGAAAATTGGATTTTTGAGAAATTAGTTCAACTTTCAACTAAAGAGGTGAATTTTCGACCTAAAAGTATAAATTTTTAATCTAAAATATAATGGTTGATATTCGAAGAAAAACAATTATTTTAAATAAAAAACAATCTAATTCAACCAACAATTAATGCAATTCAATCTAAGTGAATTTCATCCAAATTCCATTCAGTGCGAAGTTAAACATTTCAGAAAAAACCACAACTTTCTAGCACTTATCTAAGAGAAAAAAGTTATAAATAATAATAAATTGTTTAAATAAGCATGTTTGTTAAATCGCATTAAGAATTTAGAAAAAAACGTGACTTTTTAGCACTTATCTAAGAGAAGAAAGCCATAAACAATAATAATTTGTTTAAACAATTATTTTTGTTAAATTAAATTAAATATTAACTCACTTCAAGTGAAAAGTTGGCAAAAAGTTCAAAGTTTTAGAAAAAACCGCAACTATGCAGTATTAATCTAGAATAAGATAGCTATAAACATTCAGAATTTGTTTCAACAATTATTTTTGCTAATTTAAATCGAATAGTCACTTATTTTAAGTTAAAAGTGGACGAAAAGTTGAAAATTCCAGAAAAAACCGCAACCTTGTAGCATTATTCTAAGAGAATATTGTTACAATTAATAACCAATTGTTTAAACAATTATTTTTGTTACCTTCAATTGATTATTCTATTTCGCTTCAACTGAAACGTTGAAAATAAGTTGAAAAATTGAGAAAAAACCTTGACTTTTTTTTCTTGCCTCTCCTCTCCTAAGAGAAAGTTGCTAAAAACAACTATAAATTGTTTAAACAATTGAAATGAACATCTCAATATCAGTATAAAGTAGTATTGCATGTCTTTGAAACAATCTGCGGTAAAAAAAAACCGCAAAAAAATCATAATTAGCGCCCAAAACTCGAAAAATCCATTTTTTCACTTATGGGGGTTTTTTGGGACCCTACAAAACAGACTTATGGGGGTGATATTTGAAAAGTAATACTTTATTCGCATTCTGTGACTAATTGTGGAGAGAAGTAGCGAATTTCGAACTCGATTCACCTAATATTGAGAATTCGGAATAAAATTCACAAAAACTTCTTTTTTTCTTATGGGAAATACGTGTTAAACTTCATGTGGCTTGCGCCGCCTCTAAATATTATTGTTTTTCAGAAAAAAAACAATGGGTTTATTTTTTTGTGGATTCGAACAAATTTCCGGGTTTTTTTTGCATCAAAATTCGAAAAAAAATTTTTTGGACCACTCTATTGTATAAACATGGCATTTTTTATTTATTTATTTTTTTGTTATGCAAAGCTCTATTCATTCTCACTAATTTATATGGACTGATCACATTTGAGTCCGTTATTTATCTATTTGTTTATTCACACATTGCACTGCACTCATTTCTCAGTACACATTTGTATAGAGACTATGCGTGGGAGTTGAACAACCAGTCAACTACTAGGACATCAGCTCCAACAATTAGATCCCTCGGGATAAGCCTACTCTTCCTGTAAGGCAAATGCCTTGAATACGTTATGGAATAAGTCGTTTAGGCCTGTCTGAGCCTGAAATTGAAAACATTTATATGCATCTATGCATATGAATGTTCAAGACCTTTAGGCTCGCCTTTAGGTCTTAAGCTCTTACTTTGAGTCTTACTAAAGGAAACCTTTTCTTCTAACTTTTAATCTAAAACTCTCAAAAGATACATTCTGCAGATTTCATATTACCATACGATTTGTGAGATTCTAATGAAAATACATTCAAGTGAAAAATATTTGTTTTCTACACTCTCAGAAATCTTTATTATCCAACTTTTTAATTTATATTCCGTCCCTCATTAGGTTTATATATTTTTAATAACACGAAAATTAATTTCGTTTGACTTTCATTTCAATTTGTTAAATTTGCACGTGTTTCAACAAGGAATTCAAAAGGTAGAGAAAGGACATTTCCACGCCCGAGATGATATGATTTCAGGGCACGACGGGAAGTCGCAGTAATTTTTCATTCCGTAGTCTTTTGTCACTGAAAGAGGTCGACTCAGAGTCAACTCGAGGATAAGAGTTTACTCGCGACTCAGCTCCTGCCATTTCCCACAACCTTTCGCAATAAAAGTGCTTTTCCTCGGAAAAGATTTAGAAACATGACATTATTCCAGCTCGGTCTCCCCCCACAAAAGTGCCAAAAATCTTTCAACTCTAAGACGTGTTTTACGATATTAGCGAATTTATCGAGATTTAAGCATTTCCTGGATTTCATATAAGATCGATGCCAGGAAACTTATCAAAACGAGGCAACTATTTTTTTAAATTTTTTTATAAGTTTCTGAAATATTATTTTCAAAACGTACCTTTTATTATAGAATCAATAGCAAAATAATAAAATTTGATAAAACTGATAGTGGACGTAAATAGAAATACGACACTCGACTAGATTGAAGGCTAAAAACGAACCAAAAAGAAGTGGAAGTATAAAAGGAAAAAATATCAAACGTGTAATAACAAGTGACACGAACTCATTTATAATAAGAAAGAATATAGAAAACAGAGACTAGGAAACTGTATAAGAAAAATGTCAGTTTTTCACTGATGTTCTTGAATAAGAGATGAATAACATGATCACTCAAACTGTCATAAGTGGATTGTGGTACCCCTGAAACATTTTCTCTTTCGTAAAAAATGAACCCAAAATAAATATAAGGAGAGGTACGAACTGTGAAATGAATTCGCAAAAAAATATAAGAGTTTCCGAAAATGTGCAAATCTTCCTAAGAGATGACAGCTCAACTAAAGGCACTTGAAAAAATAATCCTGTCGAGGAAATAAAGAAAAGGATCATTTTTCTTGGTATTCCTTCGCTTTTATACTTATGGGCTTTAAAGTCTTAAAACAAGTGTTGACACTCCATAACTATTTTAGGATTCAATTTTCATGTTTTATTTACATAAAATTTGTCATTTAACACTTTAACGTGTAAAGCCTAATTTCAGTAATTGAAGAACTTCATTCTTCAAGTTTTATCCTCCTTTTCCCTGTTTTATTTCGAACCGATTGAATAAATTTTTAAAGAAATGAATTACTATTTGGCTGCGATTAGATGAAGTTTATCACAAAAGGATCATGTTTGTTGCAAAAATATTCTATTTAGGAAAAATTAGAATCCTCTTTTTTCCATTTATCCAAGAAGAAATTGGAGACAATTTCAAAATTTTCAATTTTTTGTGACTAGAAAATTTATGAAGGTCTAGTCAGGCCCTTATCTGGAATTCCAGACGTGCTTTATTTTTGGTTGGACTCTCATTAGAATTGGAGAACCAAAAAAATTGGAGCAGTAAACTTGGCCTGTTTCAAAAATTTTATTTAAAAATTTTTTAAATTCTATATTTCCAAATTTCCATCAAGTCCACTATTAAATTTTTATTCAAGAATTCGTATTATTTTGTTAGAGATTTTATTATTTAGTGAAAAATTTAGTTACAATTCTGTTCTTTTGTTATTCTTTTTGGATGAAAATTGAACTATTTGTTGAAAATTCGTCTTTCTGAGTAAAAATTCAACCATTTTGTAGAAAATTTGTCTATTTTGCGGAAAAATTTCTTTCTTATGGTAGAAATTTGATTCTTTCTCTGGTTGAGAATACAACAATTTATATGAAAGTCATCCTTTTTGGTTGAAAATTCAATTATTAATTTAAAATTCACATTTTCGGGTTGGAAATTCATGTAATCTTTCTTGTTGAAGGTTTAGCAGTTTGGTTGAAAATTCGTCTTTTTGGGTACAAACTATTTTAGAAAATTTAGAACAAACTTGTTTGTCAAAAATTCTTATTTTATGACTAAAGAGTCGATCATTTTGTACAAAAATTTTTTATTTTGTTTCAAAATTTCTTCTTTTGATGGGAATTCCAGTGTTTATAGTCAAAATTTGATTGCTTCGTTTGAAATTCATATTGACAGATTAAAACATTTAACTGCGTTGTAGAAAATTCGCCTTTTCGGTTAAAAAGGATCTGCTTTGTTGACATTGTAACAGTTTGGTAAAAATTGTTCTCTTTAAAAATGAAATCTATCTTTTCGGGTTCAAATTTCAAGTGTTTTGTCAGAATTTCATCTTTTTTATAAAAAAGATTGACAAACTTGTTGAAAAAGGAAGATCCTTTCATGTTGAAAATTCATATTCTTGGGTTGAGAATTCAATTAGTCTGTGAAAGAGTTTTTTTTTGGCGATAATTCAACAATTTGATTAAAAATGAGCCTTTTTGTAAAAATTAAGCTCTTTCGGAATAGAAATTCCACTGTTTTGTAGAAGTATCTTTTCTTTTGGTAGAAACTTCCTCTTCTTTGGTTGAATATTCAACATTTTTGTTGAAAAGTCATATCCTGTTTAGGTGCCAAATTCCATGATTTTGCTGAAATTGAAACTTTTTTTCGAAAAATTCATCTAATTTTTAGAAAGAATTTTTTTGTCAAAAATTAAACAGTTCGGTGAAATTTGTGTTCTTCTTAACTGAAAAATTTTTCTTGGTCAACAAATTTTATTTGGTTAAAAATTCGTCTCCTTAAAAATTTTTATTTCCTTTCTCATATCCGTCGGCAAAATTTTTATCTTTTCCAGTTGAAATTGCAACGTTTGGTTGAGAATTACCCTGTTTTGACTGGGAACAAACCTTTTCGTGAAAAATTATTATTTTTCAGTTTTACATTTCTATTTCAACTGAAAATTTAATAACTCACTTTTTAGTTTAAATGTAATTATTATTTGAACATTTGTTTTCTTTTTGAAGTTGTTGATGATTCTCTTTTGAGTGAAATTTAATTCCTTCATTTTTAGTTGGAAAATTATGTTTTTTTCTTAAACATTTATGTATTTTCTTGAAAAGTCATTTTTTCGTGTTGAACATTGATCTTTTTCGCTTATAATTCCACATCTCGGTTAAAATTTTGTTTCATTCTTTGCTATAAAATCTTTCTTAGTTGAAAATGTAACTATTTAGTTGAAAACTTTTTTTTTCTTGTTTTGCAAATCCATTTCTATTAGTAGAAATTTCATTTTTTAACTTGGAAAATAGTTGTCCAGTATACACGATCTAGCTAGAGCCTGGCTAAAACAGCATTAGAAAACTAGTCTGGCCCTCTTTATTTCTTCCAATCCGCGCCTGATCAGAGAGAGGGAAAACTGTACAGAACCCTACTAAATCCTGATCTCAATTTCCACCCGAGTTATGTGGAAAGTGGAAGCTGAATTTTTTTCAAAGCTATTTAAATCGTCTTTTATTTATAGAGCCATCGTTTGAAATGTAATATTCATTGGCTTTTGCGTTTGAGAGCGAAAACTTGGTTAAATTCGATGTCGGATCAAAAATAATTGCACGAACACACCCAAGTCCTTTGGGTCGTTTTGCCTGGTTTCCCGCAAATGGGAATTGAATTCTCTCCAATCGGGAAAATTACACCCCTTCCGCCTCGTTTCCTTCCAATCCCCCTCCCCCCCTCTCTCTCTCTCTCTTTCTCTCTCTCTCTCTCACACACACACACACCTTCTATCTTTCTCTTTCTCTCTCTGACTGGTTGGATCAGAGGCCACAATAATTCACCTTTTCACACCGGAAATCGAGTGAACGCCAACTAAATCGCATTTCCAGTTACGGGGATGCGACTCCAGTTACAGGAAAGTGAGATTAGCGGTCTAGTCTGTTAAAGGAGGTTTTGCCTACTCGCGGGCGAAACTATCATGCTGGAGAACATCTAATAAAGGCAAAATACAGTTAACTCTGAAACCTATTTGCAGTTAATTATGTGTCTGTTATCTTGGTGTTACAACGTTTTGTGAAACTATCAACGTCACTTGGACGTTTCTTTGTGAATAAAATGATGAAAAAATGAATGATTTAGAAGATAATACTCTCTACATGTAATTATTATTACGAAGTGTAATTCTGTCACCTGGTGTATTTATTATTACGAGCTGCAATCATTGTTACTTAGTATCAGTTGCGTGAATTATGAACATGAAACTTTTGCGATAAACTAAAATATAATCTTATTTGATGAATAATAAAAATTAATTCAAGGTCTTTATTTTTGTTACAGGGTCTTGATAATGTTAGTTCAGCAACTCTCAGGCCATTCAATTCGGACATCAATACTCCAAGAATCGACAGTTATAGATTTTCTATGGCTAATCTTGAAGGTAAGATTTCATTGTAAATACAATATTTTATGTATGTTATGTATGATATTTTAACTCATTTTCAAGGCCAGTTTAATGTAGGTTATGGAATATTGACTGAGGTTTCGATATTATTCAACGTCAGCTGAGTTATCTCTGTAATGACCTTTGTCAATATATGAATTGTAGAACAGCAGTTTCATTAAGATAGGAGAAATACGTAGAGCTGATAGGAGCTCAGTGTAGTTACGTATTTTTACAGCTCTATCTTAGTCTGTGTTTACAATAAAAATGGGGGATAGTATCGTATGTATTGAAAATCTTACGTCTGGATAAGCAAAATCTCTTTATCCTAGATATGATCGTGCTATCTTCAAAAATATTTAACATCCGAATTCCCGGAAAAAACCGGGAAATGACCTGGAATTGAATTGAAAACCAGAAATTTACTCGACTCAACCTAGACAATGAAAAATTTTATCGTAAAAGTACGAGAAATTAACGCTTCCTTTTCATGATAATAAAGACAGGGTGGCGACTTGACCGGGAAACCGGGAATTTTATTGACCGGGAAAAAACCGGGAATTTACTTGACTCAACCTGATGACAGTTTTCTTTTTATGAATCGAAAAGAGATCTTATCATTTGATTTCAATTTGATTCTCCAAATATTTATATTTATATATATTTCTCTATATTATAAATAAATATTTATACGTCATGAGAGGAAGAATTCTTTTAAATTATAAGGAAAAACTTTTGCAAATTTGTTGCTCTGTAAGATTATTTTATCTGACTCAAGTTTGATAATCGAATTGATGATAGCCCAAATCTACAAAGAGAATTGTTATCTTCATGTTTTCAAAAAAATGTCTTTATCACGTTTTGCTTGCTTTTCCTCATTTATCTGACTTGGGACAAGGAATTTCAGAAAAATTATAGTTCTTATTTTAGGGCAGGGAGTTTCAGTGAAGAAGTAGAATAATTTCACTTGGAACAGGGAATTTTTAACATGGATCGGGAACTTTTTTAAATCATTTTAATTCGGATCTAGAAGAGAGAAATTTGAAAAAAAAAACCGTTCCTCCAATTCAAAATTCGTCATCCGAAGAAGAAATATTTCTGAATTATGATAAAAAGCTTGTTTACATTGTTCATTGCAATTTAAGCCTTTTTGATTTAAAAAATCAAGTAATTGTTCAAAATTTAGACTATTTTGTTGAGAATCAAATTTTCTTCTCAAAGTTGCATTATTTCGATTCAAAATTCACTTCTGGTTAAAATTGTAACTACTTTGTTAAAACTCAATTCATATTTTTTTGGTGAAGAATTCAAGTATTTAGTTGAACATTGATTCTTGAATTTGAAAATTAAACTATTTCTTTGAAAATTTATGTACTTCATGGAAATTTTGTCTTTTTTGTAGAAAATTAATCTTTATGGTCAAAATGCATTTTTTCTAAAAATATATCTATTAATTTAGAGATTTATGATTATACCTGAAAACTAATCAGTTTGTTTGAGAATCAATTACTTCAACTGAAAATTCAATTGTTTCATTTTTATGGAAAATTGATCTTTTCTAGTTCAACATTTGACATTTCGGTGAAAATTTGTCTTTTTGGATTGAAAATTCAATTATTTCGTTGAAAAGTCACATATTTTCTTGAAAAATAGATTTTTTGTAGAATTTTTTTTTTCTTCGGAA